>JAJOOS010004007.1:0-89191 GCA_029582725.1 Solanum chiquidenum
TGACCCCCTGAATAAGAATATGAAGTCGAATTTCCGAAATCATGCACGGATTTTGAGATATATGGAAATTACAATTATAGGTGTTTCCGAAGCACATTTTTCGGGCATTTTTGGGGTCGTTTCATGAACTTAGGTGTGTCATGCGACGACATTAAATTAAGCGTTTATTAAGTGGCAACCTAATTAGTAGTGTAACTTCTTATTTTATTTTACTTTCTTATTAGTGTGACTTTTTTGTCTTGTTTTTGCAGATTAGGGGAAGTCTGAGTACCCAAAAATTTGAACCAAATGAGCATGCTTGAGCTTAAGTGTGGGGTGCGTATAACCCTTGATGAAAATAAAGAGAATATTCTAGTAGCTAGGCCTAGAGGCTTAAGGGAGTTTCTCTAACCCTTGTTTTAAAATTTATTTGATGCTTTGGGGACATAGCATATTTTTAAATGTGGGGTGGAAGAATGAATTCCTAGTTTTTACCATTTTATTGAGTCTTTTCTTTTGTAGGATGGGTTCCTTGGCTTTTGTTTTGGTTCTTTTCCTGAGGATAGTCCCTTTGAGTCGAGTTTCATTTATTTTTTTAGGAATAAGTTTTCTTTTAATATTTCTTTTGAGAGAAAATAAAACACCCTTTTTGAGTGGTGTGGTACTTGCTATTTAGGGATAAATTTTTAGTAGTACTTTCTTGTGAATGCTTGATTGACAAGGAAATTGTAGACTCCTTGACACCTAAGCTCATGGTTGTGACTTTGTTTAGAGCTTATTTTATTTTGTAGTTTGTTATGATCATTTCTCTCTTAAAAGTGGAATTGATCCATACTGATTGATACTTGTGTCGTGTGTGGTGAGAATTTATTTATTCAATATTTTGCATCTTAGTCTAGAACTTGCCCTGCAAGTTATTGAAGCGAAATAAAAAGTGTTGCTTTATTTAGGAGATGATAATGGACTTTCTTTGTTTTGTCTGATAAATTTTAGTCTCTTCGGATATTATATCACTAGTTAGCCATTTTGTGCCAGTAGCCTTTTGTTGGTAGCCATATTTTGTCCTTAACTATTTTGTTGAATCCATAGATTTTGAACCTTGCTTCCTTGAGCATTATAGCATAAACTTATTTTAATTGTTAGTTCTGAAGAAAAGGGGATTGTTGAGTGTAAAATGTAATCAATGATAGATACAAAGTGATTAAAACCCTAGTTGAAAGAATGTGACATGAAATACAAAAAAAAAAAGAACCAAAGAATGTTACATGAAAAAAAATCCTTTGAAAAAAATGAAAAACAAGTTGTTGAGGAATTCTTGAGATGATGAGAATTACTTGTGAAATAATTGTTTAAGAGAGGGCCGAAAATAAAGAAAAGAAACTAATGGGTGATGTAGTCTAAAATTGCAAAGTTCTTAGGAAAGTGTAAGTCACTATTTATATAGTCTTTCTACAGGTCCCCTAGCCTACATTACAACCCGTTAAAGTTCTATTTGATTCTACTCAAGCATGCTTAATTGGTGGAGATGTACATAATGGGCAAGCCTATGTTTCTTTGTGCATACATGTGAATTTAATTTCTGAGTGTCAGTTGTTCTTTGATGTTAAGTCCTTAATTTATATTCAATCTTTTGAATTGAGTGTGTGGACTATTTCTTCTGGTGAGGGCACTTGTTTCATGATGTATAAGTGATTATATTAGCTTTCTTTAATGATAGTAGGTGAGCAAGCTTGAATTTGATGAGTTCAAAGTCTTTCCTTGAGGTTAGTAGGTTAGAAGTTTTTGTTAATTTGGATGTCTTGCATAATGATTGAGAAGTGTACTTGAGGTTTTGAAATTTGTTTATGGCCTAAATTTTTGTGTCAACCAAAGTGATGAGATTTCTAGTTTAATTTGTTTGAGATGAACTTTAATGTTTCCTCGAGGACGAGCAAAAGTTTAAGTGAAACCAAAAAAATTTATTTTAATCATTATTTTCCTTACATTTATGATATATATCTTCCTTTTTTTAGCATGAATTTTATGGATTGTGCTAAATAGTATATTTTATTGGTAGGAATAAATTGGTATAAAGTTGAAGAAGTTTGGAGCTAAAACGAATTAAAGATGGAAGGTTGAAGAAAAAAATCAAGCAGACAACTTAAATGATTAAATTTTATAAAATAATATATGTGTTGGTTGAAATAAAATTGCAATTGGAATTGGAAATATCCACATGGCATCATATGAAGAAGGGCAGGAAACTGAGGCGGTTACCAACTGTTCACGGGGAAGTCAAATTTCACTTTGTTTTGGTTTTTCAATTTGTTTTGGGCTCAATTATTTTATTTAAGGGTTTTTTCATCTATAAATAGCCCATAGAAATAATAAGAGGAGGAGATCAATCATAGGGCATCAACTATAAAGTTGTCAATACTTTTTAGGGTTCTTTTCTTTTCTTCTTCTTTTCTTAGACATTAGTAGCTAAGTCCCCTTGTTCTGGGGCTATGGCTAAGGGTAATTGTTAAACATCGATTATTTGGAATTAATGTTGGTTATAAATTTAAATTACTTTTGTATTCTTGTTTTAGTATTTCATGTTTGATCACCATAGAAATAAATCTCGTGTCTATTCTTAAACTCGGGATACGCTAAGGTAGATAGACCAAAAATATTAAAAAGTTGGATCTTCCACTAAATTGAGTTGATTTGTGTTAAGAAGTGACGCCCGGAGGAACACCTAGCTTGGTTACGAAACAGGATGAAATATAAATGCTCGCCAATTAAGACTGTCTATCCCCGCTAAACGATATAGTTAGACATCTAATTGGAGTAGTTGATTAGATGTCGGGAGACCGTGATCATAAAATCAACCCTGTAAATCAGTAATTTGATAACCTTAGTTAATTCATGCATGAGATTTAATACATGAAACCCCATACATGCTGTAGCCCTGGAATTTTCAATCTATCGTAAGTAATCTTATTATTTAATTCCTGCATTATTTTCCTTATAAATAAAAAATCAAACACCTTTGACACTCTTAAATAAATAATTAGACTAGAATAATTTTGTAAAATAGTTAATCGACAAGTCCTTTGGGTTCGATAATCCATTTTTTAAAAAGCCACTATATTACTTGCGCGACCACATACACTTGGGTGTGAAATTGGGAGCAACACTCCTCCACCCCAGTCACTCAACATATTAAAGGGTGAGGGATTGAGAACCATTCTTGAAGAAAAGAGGTTTTCTACTAACGGTGTGGTAGACCGGTACCCAGAGGCGTGGAACACAATAAATTTCCACAAGATCATGATTTTTACAAAGCCCCAAGGCCTTTACATCCCTACTTGGGTTTGGGAGTTCTACTTAGTATATGGGAAGCTGGTGCCAAAATGAAAGAAAAAGGCCAGCGCATTTAGACCGGTGGATCAGGAGGTGGTACGGGGTTGGAAGGTGGAGTGCTACAACACCCACATTAATGAGGCACTCAGTTGTACCATGAATGTCATGCACTAAGACAGAGATCTCATCCATAAGAGGACCCTAGATGATTTAAAGGGTTGGCTATCACCTCTGAAATCTGATACAACATCGAGGTGGATTGAGTTCGGTGCGCCAATTGAGAAGAAACATGAACGTGGCTTCCAGATACAGGTTTGGGTTTATTAGCGGCACTATTATGCTGTCGTAGAATGTGTCGATCCTCCGACACCCAAAGGCTGTGTGTTTGGGCTCTATCTTGGATTGGTAGAAACTTAATTTAGGTCTGATCATAGAGCAAGAGATGGCCATGAGGGCCAAGCAGAGATAGACTTCTCTTTCCTTTTCTGTGTTGATTACGGAGATGTGCCGGCTGGCCCATGTTTCTATGAATGAAAAGACAGATGTGGAAGTGACTCGCACTTCGTCTACTGACATTTGACATATCGAGACCAAGTATATGAGGGATGCGGCTGATCAGAGGAGAGTTGCACCGGTGCATACGTCCCTGATAGTCGATGTTGATATGTTACAAACTAAGGCAATACTTCACCCTCAAGCAAGTAAGCCTACAGGTACCTATGGTCCCTCTACTTCTGTTTCTCCTAGTTCATCTACTGTACCCCCTCCTCCTATTGCTGCCACTGTTGCTTCCTCCCGACTTCGGAAAGTTGTAGGGTCTTGTTTGATGATTGTGTCGAATGTCGTGTGTGGTGAGGTTGTCTTTAAATATGTGCTTGGTAATACCTAGAAGTTTCCCCGTTAGTTCAATTGATTGATGGAAGTAAGTGATTGAGATGATCTTAGGCAAAATTTATGAAAAGTGAACCAAAAATTAATCTTAGTACTCTTTGTGGCCACCTTGTGAGAGTGTAAACCTAGCTTTGCTTCATTTGAACCTATGATTTTATTTGGTAGAACCTTGAATAATTTTGACCTCTTTGTCCCATCACCCATAACCTTCATGAAGTATTGGTCCATTTGAATAGCCAACTTAGGCCAAAAGCCTATGTTGGGGTGTGGTAAAAATGAAAGAAAATCAAGAAGTTTGAAAAATCTGTCTTTGAAGGATCATGTTGAAAAAGATGAAACCCCTCCGTGTAAAAAAAAGAGAGAGAAAAGAAAAATGTGAAGATAGAAAAATTTCAGAAAGATTGTGAAAGGAGCAAAAGAAACGGGGTATCCAATGAGTCATGCTTAAATGAATAATAGGGTGGATCGTGAACATCATAGAGTGTAAAAGAGACGGAGAAAAAGTGATTTGAAGGCCATACTTCATGAAGGTAGAAGTCACTAAACCAAAATGATAATACATTTACACTCAGCCCCATTACAAGCCTTGAAAGACCTTTGTGATCTTGAGTGAGCATAAATTAATGTTAATTGGAAAATAAGGGCAAGCCTATGGGTAGAGTCATGCATGTGTTTATCTTTGAGAGTGTGTGAGTTGTATTTGATACCGAAATTATAAATTGTTGATGAATTGTGTATGAGCATGGAATCATTCTTGGTTTGAGGGTTGTAGACAAGTAATTTTTTACCGAACTTAATGTTTTACATCATTTTTAGTGTTTAAATATTTTCTAAAAATTTAAATTAAATATTATATTTTTCATTGTATTTTAATAAGTTTATTTTAAAAGATTTGAAAATTACAAAAAATATATGTTTTCTTTTAATTTAAAATTTATATAAATGAACTAGTATTTCTTAATTATATTTTTAGACTAGCAATTTGTCTTTTCTTATATTTTATTAATTCAAAATAATTAATTAATATTTTTATTATTATGTTTTTTTTATATGTATTTAATTTTAAAAAATATAATAACTTAAACTACCCACACCACCCCACTACATCTACCCTCACCCCACCTTCAATTCCACTACCCCACACACCCCTCTCCACTACCCTCAACACTCCCCCACTCATAAGCCTACCAAATGACATGTTATCCATTGAACTCCCATTTTTAGCATAAAACCTTTTTGTTTGAATAACCACATATTAGCATATATCCTTTTGAGTGCATAAATGTACTATTCCTTAATCTCACCTCTTTGAGTGCACTATCAATTATATACACAGTTTCAAAGATCAAAGTGGAGTAGCAAAGCGAACTGATCAAATATGTGAAAGTAAAAAAAATGAAAAAGAAAAGCTAAAAAGAAAAATTTCCAACTAAAAGAAGAGAAAATGAAAAAAGAAGAAGAGGAAAATAAATGAATAGGTGTTTTCAGGAAAACAAACGTCAAATGCGAGAATGAAAAAATTAGAAAAAATATTGTGCAATTTTTTAGGAGGAAATAGTCACTTTATCCCAAATAAATATCCTACCTTTCCCTAAGCCTATATTACATGACAATGACAAGTCCTATTTGATCTCATTTTTGGTGTTCTCACATTAGTGGATACTTACATAAGTGCCAATCATATGGTATCTCAATCTCATGTATTGAATATTTTTTTTGAGTGTAAGTGACTTTCAAAAATGTCCTATGATCTAAATTATTCTATAGTGTGTGTATAAGGACTTTATTTGCGAGGGCACTTTAAGCATGAGGATATGAATATTTCTATCCCTTAAATCAAGATTAACTAATCTTGTAAATACTTAAGTATGTTTGAGATACCATATGAAACTATAGGGATTACTCAAAGTTGACCTCAAATTTGTCTGAAAGTAGTTGAAGGTGATTCATATGCATAATACTAAATTTTGGTACCAACTAAAGTAAACACAATCTCAATCATGAATTAATTTCTTTCTTTTCTCCTCTAGTATTTTTTTAATAAAAGAGGTCTTTTGCAAAATAAAAAAAATCAAAAATTAAATAATAATTTTTTATTTATATGAACTATGTTTGACCTGATTCTTGCTATACAAGATATGTAGGCAGTCCTACAATGGGTTCGGTCTCATAAAATAAAATTTTATATCCTTGAAAGAATGAAATTGGATAATTTTTTAAACAAAAAATAAATTAGAAAAATGATAAATTAAAAGGAGTTTCAAAGTTCCTCAATTAAAAACTGGAGCATATTTTTATTTGTTAAAAAAAATCACTCTCATTACTAGGGAACAAACACCCTATATGCATTTTGACCTTAGGGAATACACACCTTAGATACATCATGTTTCATTTCTAGGGAATAAACACTCTATTTGAATTTTGACCTTAGGGAACAACACTCTATCATTTCTCATTTATAGGGAGCACACACCCTAGTTGCAGTTTGACCTTTGGGAACAAACACACTAGAGATACCATCTTTCATTTCAAAGTAACAAATTCCATAATTGCATCGATGTCTTACATTTTACTTTTGGTATACGTATTTCTCATTTATGCTAATAGCTTAAATGATATTTTTCATGTGTAAATTGGGAAAAATAATAATGTTATGGTTATACTATTTGATGATTCTGTTAAGCGAGATATTCCTAAGTAATGGAAATAAGTAGAGCAGGACCCTCCTGGACAATGAAATTTAGTATAGCAGGACCCTCCGGGACAATGAGAATTACTGTAGCGGGACCCTCTTTGATGATGGGACAAGAAGGACCCTTCTGAATAATGGGATGTATTATAGCAACGGCCCTCCCAGATAATAGGAGATTAGAAGGACCCTCCTGGATAATGGGACTAGCAGGACCTTCTTGAATAATGGGACGCAGTATAGCAAGGCCCCTCCTGGATAATGGGAGAACCTTCTAGATAATGGGACTAGCAGGACCCTCATGAACAATGGTACATAGTATAGCAACGGCCCTCCTCGATAATGGGACACTAGCAGGACCCTCCTGAATAATGGGACTAGGAGGATCCTCCTAAATACTGGGATTTAGTGAAGTAGGACCCTCCTAGACAATGGGAATTAGTGTAGCTGGGTCCTCTGGGATAATGGGACTAGCAGGACCCTCCTGTGCCTATTTTAATTTTAATATCTTTCCTAAAATGCCATAATGTTGAGTTCCCGAGACTTTGCGCCTTAAAATTGATTAAAATTGTGGGGTGTTGCTTAAATGTTGTTGGGTCTAGTCGGGTAAAGTCTAAGTAACTTTCATTAGTGCCAAATGACGTAATTTGCCTAATGATAGAGCGGTTGACGTCATTCTTGAGAGAAAAAATCATCAAATGGCCAAATTTGGCTAAACCGGAAGAAGTGTGAGTATCCCGGGGTGATGGGTAGTATGGGTCTAGGTGTAATTGAAATAGTGCTTGTTTTGATTTTGTTTTCAGGGGCTGTGGGGTGGAATTTGGAAGTAGGGTTGAAAGTAGGCACGTTGGGTCATTTGGCGAGCTGAGTCGAGCTCACCGAACTACTCGGCGGTTCCCCGAAGTCCCCCTTATCGCCTTTAATTTCATGCTAAAATTGGAGTTAGGTTCTGTAACTTTCGGCGAGAAGCCTGAGTTCGCCGAGTGCACTCGGCAACTGTCTCCTTTGATCGCCTTTTTCTGCGCCCCTAATCCCTAAAAAGCATTGTAACTTTCGGCGGGCTAGTCCTTGCTCGCCGAATGCTGTCGGCTATTTGCCGAAAGGCCCTTCCATCACCGACATGCCAATTTTTCTGGAAAATTTTGAGCCAATCCTTTCGGCGAGCCCGATCTGGATCACCAAAGTGATTTGGCGACTAGCCGATCGGTTCGGTAAGTTTGTCTGCAATTATTTTTCTGTGCATTTTCTTTAATTTTTTCTAACTTTCCTCTATGTTTTGCAGATATGGCTAGACCTAAGGTAGCAGGTAGAGGCATGCCGCCCCGCAATTGGGACAAGGGAATAACAATTAACGAGGATGCAGCTGCATCCAAGGGTAAGGATAAGGCCATAAAACATCCCACCAAAGGTGGGAAGGGAAAAGGAAAAGAAAAGGTATTAGCACCAGCATCACTTGAGGCTAGCTCCGACAATGTCACTGAATGGCCCTTCGTAGCATATTTTTTTCCGCTATAAATACCTTTTTAAACCTTTTTTTTAGTATAAAATTTTATTCTGAACATTCATCAGACTAATTTTTGAGTTTGAACTATGAGTATTGAGACTAAGTTTTCCTTAGCTTTGAAGAATTGAAGTTTTCCATTTTTTAGAAATTGGAAGTGAGTCTTTGAGATTCTTCAATTTGGACCTTTGTAAAGACGAAATTAATCTTACCCAGTAGATGGAAACACAATTTGGTAACGATTTCTATCTTTTTATGATGTCTATCTAAAACCCCAATTCTTGGGGTGTTATTATGTCATTATGGGTTGATTTAGCTTATGGGTATTGTTAATTGTTAGTTTTAATGTTGTTTAGTAGTGATTTCAATCAGTAATTGTGGTTAATATTAAAGAATTGCAGGTGCAAATGCAGTTCTACCTTCGTGTTTTTGGCTTGCTTGAGAGAGAGGTTTTAAAACTAAGATTACTGAATTGATGGTCTGTGGGTATTGGGTTGTAATGGGTTCAACTCGAGAGAGTGAATCCTAAATCCTTTTCCACACATTCAACTTAGGAGAGTGAATGGACTAAAGCGTAGGGTGTTCTTATTTGCTTGCTTGTTGGTGTTCGAGAGAAACCAACATGATTCGGGGTAAATTGTTCGAGAGAAAGTTTATCCCCACTAAAGTCTAGCTTAGTCACTGATTTACAGCTATTTACTGACAATTGCAATTACTCATTTGTCTATATTAGCCTATAATCGAATCTCATCCCAAGAACCCGTCTCAATATTGTTAATTTCCTATTAGTTGTTGTTGTTGTAGCTGATAGTTAAAACCTAAACCCCCTGTTATTTGACACTCGTGTGAACCCCTTAATTTGAATCATGTTTTTATTCGTAAATTTCTATTTCTCTGATTGACTTGAACAAATTTGTACTTTACTATTGAATTTTAAACACGTACCACTCCCTGTGTGATTCGACCCCAACTCATTTAGTTGGGTTGTTATACTAACTAGCGATCGTTGACACTTAGAATTGGATGAAGTGTCCTTGAAACATTAATGAGATAGCACCAACACCACCCAATTGGATCGGGTCATTAACATCATTCTGATTTCTAATATCATCTTGGTGGACAATTCGGCTACCATTACTCCCGTTCACACTCATTTCTTCCTCTGTTAAAACACAGCCAACACAAAACAAAGTAAGTCGATTCAACAACAACACAAGAAGATAACAATTTAAACTTCAATAGTAGAATTCTAATCACCACTCCCCGGCAGCGGTGCCATTTTTTATGAACGCTCAACTACACCTCATTAAATACTAGGTGTAGGCGATTGTTATCTAGTATAAAACCCAACGAAGAGTTGGGGTCGAACACATAGGGAGCGGTACAAGTTCGAATTCAGTTATGAAGTTATAAATGTAATCTAATTGGTGGTATGAATAAAAATTATCAAAAACATTTAGTTAAATCGAAGGGGTTGAAAATGAATGTTAGATGAGGGGAATTGGTTTGTAAATTAACAACTAAGACAAATATGAAAATTGGGGAATCAACAACGTAGAGAGGAATTCCCAGGATGTGATCGATTATAGGGTAATTTCGCTATATGGATAATTGAAATTTACTAACGATGGCTAAATCTCTGTAGGTAGGCTTGACTATAGATGAAATGACTTTCTCTCAAATAACTATTACGATTCAAGCGAGTTATCTTGAACCTCGAGAAGCTTAACAATAAGAACAGCCCAAAACCTTAATTTATCTACTATCTCGAGCTAGATAGGTAGAATTGAGCCTAGGATTCACTCTCTCGAGCTAAACCCACATCAACCCAGTAACTACAATCATTAATCGAATGCCTTGGTTTTAAAACCACTTTTTCAAGCAAGCCCAACACACTAAGATAGAATTGCATTTGCAACGTCAACACATAGATTAATACACAACTATCAATTAAACCCACTTCAATTAAGCATTAAAATCAGAAACAACAATGTCCATACACTAATTAGGCCAATAATCACATGATCACACCCCAAGAATTGGGGTTTTAGCTACACATCATAAAAAGAGAGAAACAATTACCAACTATATTAGCCGTGAGATGGGTAATAGATTTTGAGTCCCTATAATGCTTCAAATTGAATTAATTAAAAAACCCAATAGTAATTTATCAAAAGCTTCAAAGTCTACACTAGAAAACTCAGGAGAACTCAATTTTGGATTCTACAATGCTTAGATTGGAAGATTGATATATTTCGTGCATTTCAAATTTTAATTTATAGTTTGCAAATATTTGGTCTTTAGGACCATTAGACGAAGTAATTCGCGCCTCTCCAACTAGGTTGGTGATGCGCCCTTTGCTCCAGTCTATTGTCGGTTTGCCTTAGCTCTTAATCCTCGGGTTTATGTGACTTTAGGGGATCAACATCCATGTCACTGAGACATTCGCTAGACCGCCGACTGTCCATTTCCTTCACCAAGTGGACACCATGATTTCCTTCCTTCAACTTCTTCAGTTTTTGTTGCTCCTTTTTGCCTGGTAATGTCCTTGCGTTGCTCCATAGCCTTCATTGCTGCAGATCAACACTTTAACATCAGTTTAGAGCATAAATTAGGCATTTGAGGACACATAAGCTATGAAAACAAAGTCCTAAATGATTCGAAATGTCGAACTCATCAGTTTTCTATCTAGTTCCTTATCTATGTGAAACCAATACACCTGATGATCATGTATCTCTACATGAACAGGGTCGTTGAATTTTTTTTCGGATGTTGAATCAGAGAGGACAATGTTGCCAAAGCATCGACAAACTCATTTTGAGCTCGAGGGACATGCTTGAACTTAATCCTTGAGAATCTTTTACTCAACTCTTTTATGTAATGCAAAATAATGTAGGATCTTGACATTCTTAGTGGTCCATTCTCCTTCCGCCTGATGGACTAATATGTCAGAATCTTCAATCACTAAGAGTTATTTGATGTTCATGTCGATGGCCAACCTGAGTCTGAGAATACAAGCTTTATATTCCGTCATGTTATTTGTACAATAAAACCTAATTTTGCTGAGATTGGGTAATATTAGCCTGTTTCTGAAATTAAGGCTGCTCATATTCCAACTCCAATAGAGTTTGATGCTCCATCAAAGAAAATCCTTTATCAATTATACGATTCTGATATGTCTTCTCCTACAACCAAAATCTCTTCATCAAAGAAGTAGGTCATGAACGGCTAGTAATACTGGTCCACCGAGTTATCGGTGAGGTGATCAATTGAGGCTAGTCATTTGATGGCCTTCTGTGTCACGTACACAATATCAAACTCACTCAACAAAATTTGTCAGTTTACCAGTAGGCATCGGCTTCTGAAAGATGTACTTGAGTGGATTCATTCTTAAGATCAAGTACCTGGTGTATGTAGATAGGTAATAGGTAATATCTAATTTTTTGCGTGATCCAAGTCAATGTGCAACACGTTCGTTCCAACAAGGTGTATCTTACCTCGTATGGTATGAACTTCTTGCCTAAATAGTAAATAGTATAGTCTCTCCTTCCAGTCTCATCATTATGCCCCAATACACATCCGAATACATTATCCATGACAAATATATACAATAACAAGGGCTTCCCAGGCTCTAGTGGGACTAATACTAGTGGGTTGGACAAATATTCTTTGATTCTATCAAAAGCCTTTTGGCATTCTTTTGTCCATTTTTGGAGGCATCCTTCTTCTATAATTTAAATATGGGTTCACTAATAATTGTGGCTTGAGCTATGAACCTACTTATGTAATTTTGTCTTCCCAAGAAACTCATCACGTCCTTTTTGGTCTTGGGGGAGGTAGCTCTTGGATTGCCTTTATCTTTGATGGATCCAACTTTATGCCTCTCCTACTCAGAATCCAAGTAACATTCCCGCGGGGACTCCAAATGCACACTTTGCTGGATTCAACTTTAGATTATACTTTCGCAACCTCTCAAAGAACTTTCATATGTCATCCAGGTGGCCTGCACTTGTTTTGAATTTGATAACAATCAGCCACGTACACTTAAATTTTCTTGTGGATCATATCATGAAAAAGGGTAGTCATGACACTCATGTAGGTTGCACCAACATTCTTGAGACCAACTGACATTACTCTATAGCAATACACTCCCCATGGAGTGATAAATTGTAACACCCCAAAAATTAGCAGGCTAAACTAGCGCTAAACATGAGGGTTAATGATGAGGCCATGATTTGGACTCATTTAAGTCTTTATTTTAATAGATTTAGTGTACTTAAATGCATATTTTGTGCCAATAACTGATGTAAATCCTTGAAGTTTCTGGTATTTGGATTGAGGAACAAAGCATGGACTCTAACAAGCAAAAAAGAACAAGGTAGATGAAAGAACGAAGTAAAGAAAGACTGAGGATCGCCTAAACCATTAGGCGAGTCACCGAATGGCCATGCTCTCGTCTAAAGTTCCAGTGTGCCAAGACTTGAAGGAGAAAATAAAGTCAGCGATAGAAAAGAGCAATCGATGTATCGTCGAACGATTCCTCAAGGCAGTTCCTTATCGCCCAAAGTTATAGAGCTTGAAGTTCTGAAGGCCAAAGTGAAGAGGAGATAGGAATGACCAAAGGGCGGATGGTTGAGTGGATCGGCGATGTCGACTTATTTCGTCGAATGGTACTCCGCAGCTCATTTTCGGAAAACTATAAATACTAGTTTGAATTTTTATCTAGTATGCAATTTTTCATATCAGACTTTTAGTTTTTCATATTGTAAAAGTTCTTATAGTTGAGACAATATTTCCTTTAGCTTCAAGATTTGAAAACATCCAATTCCAAGAAATTGGAAGTGGGTATTGAATATTTTTCATCGTAGACTTGTTTCAAGTTAATATAAATCGTACCCAGTTGATGTTAATGCAATTTGGTATAGATTTCTTCTATTTTACTATGTCTAGCTAAAACACCAATTCTTGGTGTGTGATATTGTGAATATGGGTTTAGTTAACTGTTGGGTATTGTTAATTGATTGTCTATTCACTATTTAAAGGTGATTTCGTTCAGTAATTGTCGTTGAATTTAATGGGTTGTAGTTGCAAATACAATCCTAACTTCGTGTTTTTTGCTTGCTCGAGAGAGAGGTTTTAAAACCAAAATTACTAAATCGATGGTCTATGGGTATTGGGTTGTCGTGGGTCCAGATTGAGAGAGTGAATCCTAAACCCTTTTCCACAAATTCAGCTGGAGAGAGTAAATGGACTAGAGCAGAGTTTGTGCATTAGTGCTGCTTATTGGTGTTCGAGAGAAAAATAATTGATTCGCGGTACATTTTTCAAGAGAAAGCTTACCCCCACTAAAGTCTAGCATATTCACTATTTTACAGCTATTTACTATTAATTACAATTACCAGGTTGTTTAACTTAGCCCATAATCCATTCACATCCCAAGAATCCCATCTCCATATTTGTATTTTCGTATTATTCGCCGTTTTAGTTGATAAGTGATTACACATGTCACGCCCCAAACTCAAGGGGCGCAACTGGCTCCTAATGCCAAAACTCAGGCCCGAGTCGACCCTGCTGAACCATTTGCTACTAGCGCATGGCAGCCGCACGCAATAAAGAAATCAAACAAGTATATCTCGGCTTAAAACTAAGTAATCGGCCGGCAAGGCCCCTGCCAACTGATCTATAAAAGAAACAGCTACTCCCAGTAGATCATATAAATAAATAACCAACTAGCACAGAAGTCCTTATTGGGCCATCGAGGCCACCATGATGTCTATACCAAAATTTAAAAAAATAGGTATGTATCAATACAATACATCAAACAGCTCACAAGCTTCAGCAAACCAACTACATAGGCCAGTATGGCCATAACGTAGCTATACACCCCACACACTAGTTTGCAAGCCTCTAAGAGTAGTAAGGATTGGTGGGACAGGGCCCCAACCTACCTATAAAAATATATACAAGAAAAGCTAACAAACCTCCACACTCTGGCAGCTCCGAAGGAAAGGGCTAGCCAACCGTATAGAAGCCAATCCTGCTGCTGAGGAGGTCTACTCGGATGTCTGTCGGGACCTGCATGCATGAATGCAGCGCCCCCAGGCAATGGGGCGTCAGTACAAAATAATGTACAGAGTATGAAAGGTTGTAGACTAAATGAGCAAGTATCACAATATACCAAAAGCAATCAGGTTAGGAAATCAAATTTAGATAAGCATGCCAACCCACTACCGAATCTAATAAAATACGATAATGATCAAACATCAACCTAACCAAGCCCCCATAATCCCGGTAGGAACAAACAACATACCACCTACTTAGGCCCCCATAAGCCCAGAAGGTGCCAAATCAATCTACATAACCTTAGCGGTAGCCCCTTGTCTTTGTAAGAAGTCACATAGCCCTTTTTGGCAACGATATAGCCCCGTAGGCAGAACATAGCCCTCTTAGGCAACATCATAGCTTTGTGGGCTACACGTAGCCCTCTTTTGCATCACATAGCCCTGTAGGCAATACATAGTCCTCTTTGGCATCAAAATAGCCCCGTAGGCAACACATAACACTCTTTGGTATCAATATAGCCCCGTGGCAACACATAGCCCTTTTTGGCAATAACATAGTCCTATCAGACAACATCATAGCCCCCCATAGGCAGTTCATAGCTCAACAACTAACCACAATATCCTCAAGGGCGACAACAAACAATTAAATAGGCTGAAGACGAGCAATTTAGCTATAAACAATATATATATGAATAATCTCTAAGTCGTTCTTAACTTAGGGTCTTTCTTAACAGATCGTGAGTCCCTAAAATGAGGGGTTATAATCACCTAATAAGCCAACCATTCACAATTACATCTACAAGATCACCAACGTTAACTACATCTAGGGAAATATGTCGAACGAAGGGAATAACCTTAACATACCTTTCCAATGAACGCTCGAAAGACCGTAGTTCCTTCACGAAAGTTATTCCTTATGTCCTAAGCTTCGCAAAAACTATATATACACAACTGGTACGCACCTATAAACAGTTTATAATTAATCTTATATCAGTAGATTTGCCATATTGCCCCAACTTGTCGAAACGTCCGTAGAAATTCATAAAAACAATCATAAAAGAGTCCCGAGATGATTACCTTAGTTAACCAAGTTAAAACCTTGAAGAAACACAAATAATTACAAATTTATATCTTCAAAAACCAGCTCCAAAGGCAGCCAATAGATGGGAAAAATGATTGTCACGTGTAGGGATTACGTTTCTAGGCACGGGGGCAACGTTTAATGGTAGAAATCGTCAAAAATAACCTTCCTTATGGTAGGACTCCATAGAAACCTTCTCCTAAGCTTTCTCTCTAGTTTTTTGAGCTGAAATGAACTGTTTCCATAGCTAAAACATTAAATAGCCGACATACCACATTTCTTTACCCGACCCGGATTCTGCCCTGGCAGTCCCTAGTAAAACCCTCATAACTTTTTACTCGGATGTCCGTTTGATAAGGGGTTTTGTGTGTTGCAAACTAGACTCGTAGGCCTTCGATTTAATTGTTAATAGGCCTTCTAACTCTTTATATATTGGTAGAAATCATCTAATACATTTGACCCAAATTTCAAAGAAATCTTTAAAAAGGCACTTACGATAACTTTCACCAACTTTTATCTTGCCACTTACTTAACTTCAAAACTTGAAAATAAACCCTTAAACACTTAAAATATGACATACCACATCCTTTTTAATTTATTACTCACCCTTTTTGTCTTTCCACGAAGGTACGAGTTAATTTAGACGTTTTGGAAAAGTCGGAGTGTTACATCCTTCCCCCCTTAGAAACATTCATCCTCGAATGAAAAATCTGAGTCACACAATCATGTCCCTAGGATTTGACAAAGTATAGGCAAAGTATCATTTGTGAATGTGAATATCCATAACCTGAAACGCAAAAATTCTAACCTAGGCGTCTCACATGACGGTATAAATATCTAAGCACTATAGCTCCGCAATAACAGTGCGAGCAAAATACAACAACAACAACCATAATAATAAGCAATAATAATAAATAAAATAAAATGGATAGGTATCTAACCTTACTTCACTAATATAAATTAATATGCTATCACCCTGGGGTATGAAACAAGTGAGGATATTTGGACCTCATGCCATCCTCAGCTTCCCAGGTCACCTCTTCTCTATTCTTGTTTCTCCACAATACTTTAACCGAAGCCACCTCCTTGATCCTCAATTTACGGACCTGTCGGTCTAATATGGAAACTGGAGTTTCCTCGTAGGACAAATCCTTTGTGATCTGAACATCTTCAACTGGGACAACCCGATAAGGGTCTCCTACACACTTCCGGAGCATTGATACATGGAAAACTGGATGAACAGATTCTAGCCCCGAAGGCAATTCTAACTCATAAGCCACTTGTCCTACCCTCCGAAGGATCCGGTATGGCCCAATGAATCTTGGACTAAGCTTGCCTTTTTTGCCAAATCTCATAACACCTTCCATAGGCGAGACTTTTAAGAATACCCAGTCATCGACACAAAACTCTAAGTCCCTTCGTTGCATATCTGAGTATGACTTTTGTCGGCTTTGAGCTGTTAGCAACCTCTCCCGAATGATCTTAACTTTCTCTACTGTCTGCTAGACTAAGTCGGGTCCAATCAACCCTGACTCACTTACCTCAAACCATCCAATGGGGGATCTACATTTTATCCTATACAAAGCCTCATAAGGTGCTATCCCGATGCTGGAATGATAACTATTATTGTATACGAAATCAATAAGAGGCAAGTGGTCATCCCAACTTCCCTTGAAGTCTAGCGCGCATGCCCGTAACATATCCTCGAGTGTCAAAATTGTGCGCTCAGCCTGTCCATCTGTTTGAGGGTGAAAGGCGGTACAAAGATTAACTTGTGTCCCTAATCCTTTCTGGAAGGACTTCCAGAAGTTGGCGGTAAATTGTGCTCTTCTATCAGAGATAATAGATATTGGGACACTGTGTAGCCTAAAAATCTCTCTAATATAGAGCCATGCATACTCTTCGGCCGAAAAATTAGCCCTGACAGGTAAGAAGTGGGCTGATTTTGTTAGTCTATTAACAATTACCCAAATAGAGTCAAACTTGCGAAGTGATCGAGGTAACCCTATAATAAAATCCATATTAATTACTTCCCACTTCCACAAAGGAATGGCTATCTCCTGAACTAGCCCAGCGGGCTTTTGGTGCTCAACCTTCACCTGTTGGCAGTTAGGACACTGCGCCACAAACTCAGCAACGTCCTTTTTCATCCCCTGCCACCAATAGATCTCCTTAATATCATGGTACATCTTCGTCGAACCAGGGTGAATAGAATAACGAGAATGATGTGCCTCTTCCATAATTCGATGTCAAAGCCCTGCAACATTCGGAACACACAATCGTCCGTTATATCTGAGGACTCCATGTTCTGCTATATCAAATGTTAAAGACTGCTGATCCTGAAACTTAGCTCTAAGCTGCTCTAAGCTAGAATCCTCTTGTTGTCGTCATTTTACTTCTACAACTAGAGATGATACGGCTGTATCCTGAATTGTGACCCCACTATCGTCTGCCTCTAATAATCTGACTCCCAAACTAGCCAACTTATGAGGTTCTCGTGCTAGCTCCCGCTTCTCAACACCTAAATGGGATAAACTACCCATAGATCTTCGACTGAGGGCATCGGCGATCACATTTGCCTTTCCTGGATGATATAAAATATCCACATCGTAGTCTTTCAGTAACTCAAGCCATCGACGCTGTCGTAGATTTAACTCCTTCTTTTTAAATATATATTGAAGGCTTCTATGATCTGTGAAGATGTCAACATGAACGCCATACAAATAGTGTCTCCAGATCTTTAATGCATGCACAGCTGCAGCCAACTCTAAATCGTGGGACGGATAGTTCTTCTCATGTTTCCTCAACTGCCTTGAAGCATATGCGATAACCTTACCATGTTGCATTAGAACACATCCCAACCCAACACCCGAAGCATCACAATACACCACACCGTCTGGTAATGCAAGAACTGGTGCTGATGTCAACCTGTCCTTCAGTTCCTGGAAACTATGATCGCAAGTCTCAGTCCACTGGAACTTAACTGCTTTTTGAGTCAGCTTCGTTAATGGGGCTGAAATTGAAGAAAACCCTTCTACAAATCTTCTGTAATACCCAGCTAACCCTAAGAAACTACTAACCTCAGTCGGAGTCATAGGTCTGGGCCAAGTCTTTACGGTCTCAATCTTTTGTGTATCAACCGCAATGCCTGCATCCGATACAATATGGCCTAAGAAAGCTACAGAGTCAAACCAGAACTCGCACTTAGAAAACTTTGCATAAAGTTTTCGATCTCGAAGAACATGAAGGACTGCTCGCAGATGATTTGTATGCTTATCTTTTGAAAGTGAATACACCAAAATATCATCAATAAATACAATAAAAAAAAGTCTAGATACTGCCTAAATATACTATTCATCAGGTCCATGAACACTGCTGGGGCATTAGTTAATCCAAAAGACATTACAAGAACTCAAAGTATCCATATCTAGTTCTAAAAGCTGTCTTTGGAACGTCTTTCTCCCGAACTCGTATCTGGTGGTACCCTGATCTTAAATCAATCTTTGAGAAACACTTAGCACCTTGTAACTGATCAAACAAGTCATCTATCCTCGGAAGGGGATACTTATTCTTTATAGTTGCCTTATTCAGCTGTCGGTAATCAATACATATTCTTAGTGAGCCATCTTTCTTCCTTACGAGCAACACTGGTGCACCCCATGGTGAAGCACTAGGCCTAATAAAGCCTTTATCTAGCAAGTCTTTCAGCTGATCCTTCAACTCCTTTAGCTCAGCAGGAGCCATTCTATAAGGAGGGATAGATATGGGTTGTGTACCTGGTAGCATATCGATAGCAAAATCAATTTCTTGTTCTGGAGGGATACCAGGAAGCTCGTCTGGAAATACATCTAGAAACTCACTAACTACCAGAATAGACTGAAGAGTCGGTGGTTCTGCATCTATATTATGAACGCGAACAAGATGATAAATACAACCCTTAGTAATCATCCTCCTCGCCTTAAGATAGGAAATAAACCTACCTTTTGGCGTTGCTGTATCGCCTTTCCATTCCCGAACTGCCTCTCCTGGAAAGTGGAATCTACCAATCTTTGTTCAGCACTCAACATTAGCATAACAAGACGCTAACCAGTCCATGCCCATAATGACGTCGAAATCGACCATCTCTAACTCTAGAAGATCTACAGAGGTCTGACGGTCGATAATTTCTATCGTGCAACATCGATAGACTCTCCTGGCAACAATAGACTCACCAACTGGTGTAGATACAATAAAAGGTCGATCTAATGACTCTGCTACTATACATAACTTCCCCGCAATAAATGGAGTAACATAAGACAGAGTAGATCCAGGATCTATCAAAGCAGAAACACAATGGGAGAAAACAATCAATGTACCTGTCACAACATCTGGTGATGACTCTGAGTCCTGTCGGCCGGCTTGGGAATATGTACGATTCTGGCCACTACCAGAACTAGATGCTCCCTCTCTGCCTCTGCCTCTACCTCTACCTCTACCTGCTGAAGTCTGGGGTCCACGCCCTGTAGACTGTGCTGATGAAGAGGAACCTACTACTGACCTGGTCGACTGAACTATACTACCCTGACCTATGGTCGGGCAGTTTCTCCACCCATGCCCCTCCTGTCCATAAGAATAACAACCTGTGGAACCCTGTTTGCACCTCCCGAAATGCATCCTACCACAAGTTGTGCAATGCGGCGGTGTTGTCCTAGCCTGGCCTGAGCCCCTCTGCTGGTGAGAGCCTAATGCTCGTGAACCCTCACCTGGGCCTGACTGTCCATGACAATCAAATCTACTCCCCTGGAACTGCTGTGGTGGAGGTCTAGGTGGCCTACTAGAATATCGAGGTCTGGGACCACCCTAAATATCTCCACATGAACCAGCAGGCCTATCCCTCTTCTGTCTCTCTCTATCGACCCTCTCTGTCATATACTGTAGATGTCGGTGATCCTCTATGCCTTGTGCAAAGGCCTGAATTCGTGAGATATCCATATTATCATTTAGTGTAGCGGTAGAACAAGCGTCGATATAGTCTGAGTCAAGCCCTCCCACAAATCTACGCACCCTGTCATGCATTGTATCAACAAATGCTGGTGCATATCTAGCCAATGAATCAAATCTCAGCCCGTACTCTCGGACACTCATGCTGCCTTGTCGAAGATTCAGAAACTGGTCCACCAGGCCATCCCTAATCTCTCGAGGTAAATAATGATCTATGAAAGCTTCTGTAAAGCTATCCCAAATGGGTAGAGATGCATCTTTACCTCTAGATCTCTTCCAACTCTCATACCACAAAACTGCAACATCGTGCAATCGAAATGCTGCCAACTCAACTGACTCAGTTGCTGACGCATGCATGACTCTAAATATCCTATGAAGCTGATCAACAAAGTGCTGAGGGTCTTCTCTGCGGTCTGTCCCAGTAAACTGTGGAGGATTCAAGGAAAGAAATTCATGAACTCTCAAACTTCCGGGCCCTTCAGAAGGTCCGGCAACATCTGGCACAACTGGCTGGCGTTGTGCGGCTACTAACTGTGCTAGCATATATACTGCACTCTTGAAATCATGATCAGATGGAATAGGAGGAACTAGAGAAGCTATAGGGGACTGAGAAGATGTTTCCCCCTGGGTCTCACAATGGGCTGCCTCCACCTGTGGTACCTTGCCAGTACCCTCGCCTGCAGGTGTATCTAGTTCCTGGCTAGTAGTGGTCTGTCTGGTGTCATCCATCTCTATCTGTATACAAATATCAATTATAAGCCAGAAATCTCAACCCTTAAGACACCGCTCTATAGCACGAGGTAAGCAAAAGAAGGATATTCATTCTAACATGCCCGATAGCTTCTTGCTTATCGAATGTGGTGCACAACACATTTATAAACAAGACTCTACTAGACACGGCTTGCAGACACCCAAGGTTACGACGTTGCTCTAATACCAAGTTTGTCACGCCCCAAACTCAAGGGGTGCAACTGGCTCCTAATGCCAAAACTCAGGCCTGAGTCGACCCTGCTGAACCATTTGCTACTAAGGCATGGCAGCCGCACGCAATCAAGAAATCAAACAAGTATATCTCGGCTTAAAACTAAGTCATCGGCCGGCAAGTCCCCTGCCAACTGATCTATAAAAGAAACAGCTACTCCCAGGAGATCATATAAATAAATAGCCAACTAGCACAGAAGTCCTGATTGGGCCGTCGAGGCCACCATGATGTCTATACCAAAACTAAAAAAAACAGGTATATATCAATACAATACATCAAACAGCTCACAGGCTTCAGCAAACCAACTACATAGGCCAGTATGGCCATAACGTAGCTATAAACCCCACACACTAGTCTGCAAGCCTCTAACAGTAGTAAAGATTGGTGGGACAGGGCCCCAACCTACCCATAAAAATATATACAACAAAAGCTAACAAATTAACCTCCACACTCTGGCAGCTCCGAAGGAAAGGGCTAGCCAACCGTATAGAAGTCAATCCTGCTGCTGAGGAGGTCTACTCGGATGTCTGTCGGGACCTGCATGCATGAATGCAGCGCCCCCAGGCAATGGGGCGTCAGTACAAAATAATGTACAGAGTATGAAAGGTTGTAGACTAAACGAGCAAGTATCACAATATACCAAAAGCAATCAGGTTAGGAAATCAAATTTAGATAAGCATGACAACCCACTACTGAATCTAATAAAATACGATAATGATCAAACATTAACCTAACCAAGCCCCCACAATCCCGGTAGGAACAAACAACATACCTCCTACTTAGGCCCCCATAAGCCCAGAAGGTGCCAAATCAATCTACATAACCTTATCGGTAGCCCCTTGTCCTTGTAAGAAGTCACATAACCTTTTTTGGCAACGATATAGCCCCGTAGGCAGCGCATAGCCCTCTTAGGCAACATCATAGCTTTGTGGGCTGCACGTAGCCCTCTTTTGCATCACATAGCCCTATAGGCAATACATATTCCTCTTTGGCGTCAAAATAGCCCCGTAGGCAAGACATAACACTCTTTGGGATCAATACAGCCCCGTGGCAACAGATAGCCCTTTTTGGCAATAACATAGTCCTATCAGACAACATCATAGCCCCACATAGGCAGTTCATAGCTCAACAGCTAACCACAATATCCCCAAGGGCGACAACAAACAATTAAATAGGCTGAAGGCGAGCAATTTAGCTATAAACAATATATATATGAATAATCTCCAAGTCGTTCTTAACTTAAGGTCTTTCTTAACAGATCGTGAGTCCCTAAAATGAGGGGTTATAACCACCCAATCAGCCAACCACTCACAATTACATCTACAAGATCACCAACGCTAACTACATCTAGGGAAACATGTCGAACGAAGGGAATAACCTTAACATACCTTTCCAATGAACGCTCGAAAGATCGTAGTTCCTTCACGAAAGTTGTTCCTTATGTCCTAAGCTTCGCAAACACTATATATACACAGCTGGTACACACCTATAAACAGTTTATAATTAATCTTATATCAGCAGATTTACCATTTTGCTCCAACTTGTCGAAACGTCCGTAAAAATTTAGAAAAACAATCATAAAAGAGTCCCGAGATGATTACCTTGGTTAGCCAAGTTAAAACTTTGAAGAAACACCAATAATTACAAATTTATATCTTCAAAAACTAGCTCCAAACGCAACCAATAGAAGGGAAAAATGATTGCCACATGTAGGGATTGCGTTTCTATGCACGGGGGCAACGTTTAATGGTAGAAATCGTCAAAACTAACCTTTCTTATGGTAGGGCTCCATAGAAACCTTATCCTAAGCTTTCTCTCTGGTTTTTTGAGCTGAAATGAACTGTTTCCATGGCTAAAACGTTAAATAGCCGACATACCACATTTCTTTACCCGACCCGGACCGACCCGGATTCTGCCCTGGCAGTCCCTAGTAAAACCCTCATAACTTTTTACTAGAATGTCCGTTTGATACGGGGTTTTGTGCGTTGCAAACTAGACTCGTAGGCCTTATATTTAATGGGTGATAGGACTTCTAACTCTTTATATATTGGGAGAAATCATCCAATACATTTGACCCAAATTTCAAAGAAATCTTTAAAAAGGCACTTACGATAACTTTCGCCAACTTTTATCTTGCCACTTACTTAACTTCAAAACTTGAGAATAAACCCTTAAACACTTAAAATATGACATACCACATCCTTTTTAATTTATTACTCACCCTTTTTGTCTTTCCACGAAGGTACGAGTTAATTTAGACATTTTGGAAAAGTTGGAGTGTTACAACACACCCCTTTTTTGATATTTGACACTTGTGTCACTCCTAACATGCATTATGTTTTTCTTTGTTAATGTTTATAGCTATGATTGACTAGAGCGTATTTGTGCTTAACTCTTTTTTCTCGAAACCACTCCCTGTGGGAACTATCCCAACCCTTGGTTGGGTTATATTACTATTGAATGATCATTGACGCTTAGTATTGGATGAAGTGTCTTTGATACAGTTTTAATCAAAATGATGCCGTTGCCGGATAGTGGTTTTACTTAAGAAAACTTAGTCAAGTTGAATTTTGCTTTTGTTAGAGATAGTTTACTTATTTAATTTGATCTTTTGTTTTGCATGTTTGTGTTTTGAAACATAAAATGAGTGTACATGGTGATGATGGTGACAAAATAGAACACCTCTCTTTGCAAATAATGACACTTAGGGATAAAATCCTAAGTTTCAATAAATTGAATGGTGAATCAGTTTACGAGTTGTGGCAACGGTTCAAATATTTGGTACAAGAGTGCCCAACTCATGAAATTCCAGAAAAGACACTTATGGAATGCTTCTATAGAGGTCTTGACCCTGAAAATCGAATAGTGGCTGACCAAGTTTATCCAGGTGGTCTCATCCAACTATCGTATGCAAAATCAGCCTACCTTCTTGACCACATGTCTAAGACCAACAAAGAGGAAGAAAAATACCAAGAAGTAGACAAATTGTTGACACAGCTGGATGTCTTGGCCAAGAGCGTCATGGAATTGGAGGTAGTGTCCAAAAATACGGACATGTACATTCTTCCTCACGAGCGTTGAAAGACGGAGAAGCAAGAGGGTATATGATTTTAGGAGGTCCTCTTACTCATACTTCACAAAGTTGAAAAGAACGATAGAATGTTGAAGGAGATAAGGGAGAATGTCTTGATGCTAAACCAGGTGACAACTTATCATTCCATTCTCATTCAACTACTAGATTCCCAAAGGGATCAAGTGTTGTCTTCCCGATATTCAAAGCCCAAAGAGGGGTGGCCTTATGAAAATGAGGTAAACCCCACTAATGGAATCTAAGTGTGGACTTGCGTCGTGTCGCGACGTTAACTAAGGCGCTGCTTGGGAGGCAACTCAAGACCCTTTACTGCTTTATTTTTGGTTTGATTAAATAATGGTGTGTTCATTGTGCAGGTCGAAGTGGGAAACTGTTTGAAAAGTGCAGGTTTGGTGAGCAAATAGTCCAGTCGGCGTATCGCCGAAGATGTTGGCGTGCCCGACTTGACCCGCCATTTGGCTCAAAACAATTTTAACTTGCAGCCTGTAAAAATCAGCGAGCCCAGGAGCAATTTGGCGAATCGCCGACCATGTCGGTGATCCCGATAAAGTCCACCGTTTGGACCCCCATATTAACTTGAGGTCTTGTAAAACTCGGAGGGATAAATGACCACTCGTTGTGTCAGAGAGTGGATCGGTGAGTGCGACTAACATCGCCGAATAGGCGCGAACTGGATGGGTTTTAAAGTCAAAGGTTTAAAAGTTTTAAATTCCATCACTTTTCCTCACTCTCAAACTGCACAAACTCACACCTAGTTAACCCTTCCAATATTTTTTCCTTCTATAAGTACTTTAGTTGTTGATTTATTTGCAGATTCGGGATTACTTTGCCGCCTAGAATTTCAGTCATATCTTAATCGGCATCAAAGGTTGGTGGTCCGAACCTCAAATTTATTTTATAGAATGTGTACTCATTTGCGATATTCTTATCTTGTTGAAGTGTGATGGGCCTCTCTGATAAGATTAGACTATTTAAATGCCTATTTTAATTTGATAATCTTGCCTATATTGGTTTGATTGTTGGAATCCCGTATTCTTGTGCTTTACAATGAATTAAACATCGACGGATTGTGTTTGGGTGTTATGGGTCTGAGCTTAATTTTACTAGTGCATGCTTTGATCTTATTTTCGGGGGTTGCGGGGTTGAATTCGAGAAGTTGGGTTGAAAGTAGGCACTTTGGGATGTTTGGTGAGTTGGGTCAAACTCACCGAACCACTCGGCGGTTCGTCGAAGTTCCCCTATAGTGCCTTTAATTTCATTCTTTATTTGATATTTGGTTCTGTACGTTTCAGCGAGAAGACTGAGAATACCAAAGGCACTCGGCGAATCGCCAAAAGTCTTCTTGATCACTTTTTTTTTGCACCCCTGAGCCCTTTTGCAATGTAACTTTCGGCGGGCTAGCCCTCGCTCGCCGAAAGCCATCGGTGATTTGCCGACAGGCTCTTCCCATCGCTGGTTTGTTGTGCTTCTGTTTTAAGGTTTTCTAACTTCTTCTCAAAGTTTTGTAAACATGACTAGGCCAAAAGCCGCTGAGAGAATAATACCTTCCCAAGAGAAGGCTAAGGGGATTGCGATAAATGATGATGTAGTTACACCAAGAGGCAAAGCAACGAAAATTCCCACAACTGGTGGGAAAGGCAAAGGCAAGAGTCCATTTTCTAATAGGAAGACGACTACCCGAGACCCTATTGTTTCTTCATGGGATTCTGTGCAACTGTGCATGTATTTCTGGCGGAATCACACTCGACATCCCTAGTGGATCTGGCACTGATGTTCCTCCTTAGGTGACCCCTCCCAGACAAATGGAGCGACTATGTAGACAGGACCCCTTTCTTACCTCCCTCTGTGTCTTACATTCTAACTTTTGGATATTTCTATTCGCATTTGAGCAGAAATGTTTTAAATTGTGGTGGGGTGAGGCATACCTTTTGTGTTATCTTTTATTAATTAGTTTTTGTTTATATATTTGGGTTGTGAACTATAATTTTGTTGATACTGCATCTTGTGGATGTTTGAGCTTATAGCTCCTTGCTTTAATTGCAAAATGATTTTGATCCTTCCGAAAATTTTTGCCACCTCTTGTTTGCGTTGAATGTGACTGTTCTTTTTCAAATTTGAGTATCATTTTTTATCAATACCAATGACTTGAATAGTTCTCTCAATCGAAGAAACATGAATGTGCAGCTACGATGAGGCTAAATGAAGTTCCATAGGCAATATGTGAACTCTTTGCATCTCCTTGTGACTAACCAAGTATCAAATTGAATCTCCTGTGATGAACGTTACACACTAGCGAAAGTGTAGAGTCTTGTTTTACTTTGGTGTCAATGCCTTGTGTGATGAGCTTAGTGTGAACCATGCATGATTGAACCTAGAATTTTCCCCATTGGCCCTGTTGACTAAGTGATGTGAACTCTTGATATGACATTAGGCAACTTCAAAGAGTGTGAACCAATTTGATATATACCTCTTTTGTGGCCTACCTTGTGAGTGTGTGAACCCCGTTTGAACACCCTTTGAGCCCTAACCTTTTCTTGGAAGAGACTTGATGAAAAATGTGACCTTCCTTTATCCATTACCCATAATTCTTGTGATTTGTGGTTTGTTTGAATAGCCAACTTAGGCCAAAAGCCTAAGTTTGGCCTAAGTTGGGGGTGTGGTAAAAAGAGAAGGTAAATCATGAAGTGCAAGAAAGTCCCCTGTTGACCCATGGTTTTGAGAAAAATGGAACCCCTCCATATATAAAAAAGGGAGAAAGAAAAGAAAGAAAAAGAAAAAAGAATGAAAATGAAAAAGTTGTGGAATAAAGTTGTAAAAGTGAAAAGAAAATGTGGTTTCCAACTGTCCATGGGAAGTAAATAATGGGATGACTTGTGAGCACGGATGAAAATGATGAAGAAAAGGAGAGCAAGTGTTGTTCACACCACATTTCATGAGGATTATAGCTACCGATCCTAAATGACCATAACTTTGCACTTAGCCCCATTACAAGCCTCAAAAAGACCTTTTTGATCTTGAGTGAGCTGAAGCAAGTGTTGATTGGAAAATACGGTCAAACCTATCGTTTAAAGCATGCATTGTGTTCATCTTTGTGAGTGTGAGCGTTGCATTTGATTCCGGAACTGAAAATTGTGAACCATTGTGTGTGAATATGAAATCATCCTTTGTGTGAGGGAATTTGAATACCTTTGTTGATCTAGAACTTGCATTTGAAGCAAGTATTGTGAGCTTGAGATTCTTTAATAATGGTGAGTCACAACTTGAATCGTTGAGTGCACAATTGATTCTTGCATGAGTAAGTTGAGTCTTTTTGTGTGCATTCATGAGTGAATCTTGTGTAGCATTATTCGAGACATCCTTTTTGAACTGCTGAACTTGAGTTTACTTGAGGACAAGCAAATGCTTAAGTTGGGGGTGTTGATGTGTCCATGATTTGAGCTCATTTAAGTCTTTATTTTAATATATTTAGTGTCCCTAAATGCATATTTTGTGCCAATAACTGATGTAAGTCCTTGAAGTTTCAGGTATTTCGATTGAGTAACAAAGCATGGACTCTAACAAGCAAAAAGGAACAAGGCAGCTGAAAGAACGAAGAAAAGAAGGCCTGAGGATCGCCTAAACCATAAGGCGAGTCACTGAATGGCCATGCTCTCGCCTAATGTTCTAGTGTGCCAAGCCTTGAAGGAGAAAATCAAGTCGGTGATAGAAAGGAGCAATCGGCATCTCATCGAACGATTCCGCAATGCAGTTCCTTATCGCCTAAAGTTACAGAGCCTGAATTGTTGAAGGCCAAAGCGAAGAGGCGATTGGAATGAACAAAAGGCGGATCGCCGAGTGGATCGGCGATCCCAACTTATTTTGCCGAATGGTCCTCCGCAACTCATTTTCAGAAAACTATAACTACTAGTTTGAATTTTTATCTTGTATGCAATTTTTCATATTGTAACGTTCTTACAGTTGAGACAATATTTCCTTTAGCTTAAAAATTTGAAGATTTGAAGATTTCCAATTCCATGAAATTAGAAGTGGGTGTTGAAGATTCTTATCGTAGACTTCTTTCAAGTGAATATAAATTGTACCTAGTTAATGTTAATGCAATTTGGCATCGATTTCTTCTATTTTACTATATCTAGCTAAAACCCGAACTCTTAAGGTGTGATATTGTGAATATAGGTTGAGTTAACTGTTGGTTATTGTTAATTGATAGTCTATTTGCAGTTTAAAGGTAATTTCGTTCAGTAATTGTGGTTGAATTTAATGGGTTGTAGTTACAAATACAATCCTAACTTCGTGTTTTTGGCTTGGTCGAGAGAGAGGTTTTAAAACCAAAATTACTGAATCGATGATCTGTGGGTATTGGGTTGTCGGGGGTTCAACTCGAGAGAGTGAATCCTAAAACCTTCTCCACACATTCAGCTCGACAGAGTGAATGGACTAAAGTG
Organism: Solanum chiquidenum; assembly: GCA_029582725.1. Classification (NCBI taxonomy): domain Eukaryota; kingdom Viridiplantae; phylum Streptophyta; class Magnoliopsida; order Solanales; family Solanaceae; genus Solanum; species Solanum chiquidenum. The sequence goes on from JAJOOS010004007.1 coordinate 29,026, forward strand.
GAGGCTATGCTTAATTGCTGCTTATTGGTGTTCGAGAGAAACCAATTTGATTCGGGGTAAGTTGTTCGAGAGAAAGCTTACCCCCACTAAAGTTTAGCTTATTCACTGATTTACAGTTGTTTCCTATTTATTACAATTACTTGGTTGTTTAACTTAGCCCACAATCAATCCACATCCCAAAAATCCCGTCTCTATATTTGTATTTTCGTATTATTCGCTATTTTTGTTGATAATTGATTACAAACCCCCTTTTTGATATTTGACACTTGTGTCATTCCTTACTTGCATTATGTTTTTTCTTCGTTGATGTTTATAGGTATGACTAAGTAGAGCCTATTTGGGCTTAACTCTTGATTCTTGAAACCACTCCCTGTGGGAACGATCCCAACCCTTGGTTGGGTTATATTACTATTGAACAATCGTTGACGCTTAGTATTGGATGAAGTGTCTTTGATACGTTTTTAATCAGTTAACGTCAAGGAAGAAGGGCAAGAGCCAAGGAAAATGGCAAGGGACAAGGCAATGGGCCAAGGCTGCCCAAGCTTGTCAGAGCACTGCCCACCATGGCACGAGGGTCTTCATGACCAGTGGTGCCACCCTTGGTCGTGAAGCAGTAGCCTCCCAAAGATTGCCCTAAGTTGGCTCCTCTTCACGAGCCACTTCACGGCCCGTGGGAAGCCTCATGGAGTTGCCTTAACCTTGTGGGGGGACATGTGAAGATGGCATAGTACTTGTCAAGGCACCTTAACGGGCTGTGGTGCCCTTGACGGCTCGTGAAGATGGCCGTGAGGCCTGAGCACCCCACTTAAAGTGAGGGTTATTTTGGGTAATTACATTTTAAATGTGTATTAAGTGAGGTCCTTTTGCCTAAGTTTTATACACCTATATAAGTCATTTTAACTCAATAAACAATCCATTCACCTCATTATTTTCCAAAACCCAAATCAATTCCCAAAAAGTTTATCCTCTCCAAATATTCTCTCTCTAGAACTTGAAGAAGAAAGTGGGAACTAGGGTTCAAGAAGCAAGGTTTTTAACACCAAATTCATTAGGATTCATTGATAAGGTACGGTAGCTTTCATCCATGGATAGAATTAATCCATGGAGCCCCTTCAAAACCCTAATTTCGAAGATAAAAATCCCCAAATGTTACGATTTGATTCCAATTCATGGGTTCCTTTCAAAATCGATTCTAATGATTGAATTATGATATATTATGCATGAATTGATGATTTCCTATGGTTTTTATGTTATATCGCTAAGAACCCATGAAATCCCCATATTACTCAATTTTGATCTTGTGGTGTGGGTCTTTGTTGATGAAAGAGCAATATTATGAAGTTATGCATCTACTGATTGGGTTACTTGAATTATAAGATATCCATGTATAAGGTATTGAATTCTATATCTGGTTATTGAATGTGAGCTTTGAACCTTGAAAGGGCAAAGTCTGACAATTATGTATATGTTTAGGAAATCTAAGTACATGCTTTAAGAACACTGTGAGAGTAAAGTGTCTATGATTATGATGTAGTTGTTGTGTTGTTGAAAGGATATTCTCATATACACACTTATGCATGAATATGATATGATGTGAAAGGTTTTCTCACATAATGAAGATTCTAAGGTTGAAAGGATTTCTCACCTATTGAATCTATATGTAGACATCGATGGTGAAATGTTATTCTCACGCATGCGATAAGAACTATCCTACGAACTAAGCTTGGATTGATTTTCAAGGACATCCTTCCATGAATATGAACTAAGTTAGGACTTAGTAAGTACTCCATGGGAATTAATGCTTAGCACCGAGTTGATATTGATATGAGATGGTAGCCCTCACGACAGTTGAGTCCTGGTTCTTAGAAGCAATCTCTTGGGATGGAAGCCCTCACGATAGTAGAGGCGGATTTCTAGTAGCAATCTCCTTATCCCATAAAGTATGTGCTCCCATAGATTGTTTAGCTGATGAATCCACCTAAGCTAAAAACATGGTTCTACCTTAGTCAAGTAGGACACCCCTTTTTGGTGTGGGTAATACCGGAGGATGATGTATAGCTCACATGGTGTCATGTCAGTTAAGGCTTATTCCCACACTAAGAACAAGAATACCAATTATGAACTATGGTTACTCAATAAGCTTTGTATATGAGTTCTCAAAGGCTTTTATGATGATGATGATTATGTTGATCATGTTTTTATGACTTATGCTTTATAAACTCTCAAATCATGTTTAAATTGATAAATTTCATACTTTCAAATGAAATGTCCTTTTTATCATGTTCTTAATGGATTTATGCATGGATATCATACTTTGTGTATTTTTGTACCAACGCCTAATTTTCCTGCATTTTCCCCCAAGTGTAGGGTACGATTCTCGAACTAATAATCCTCGTGGCTAAATCTTGGACATGCTTATCTTCCTATATTATTAGTGAGTCCTCATGGTTTGAGGATGGAAATTTCTCATATTGTAGTTTCGTTTCTTGAATTCCTTTTTTGAACAATGTTGTATGGGCTATGCCCCTTTTTCATTCAAGACTTCCATTTTTTTTAATGAAAATATTAACTTGAAATTCTTTTTTTACTCTTTTGATCTATTTCTTATGTTATGATATGCTAAGTGGCTTGTATGAAGTCCTTCAGGATTGTATGCACCATGTTACATCTAGGGGGTACCCCTTGGTTGTGAAAAATGTGGTATCAGAGTACAAGGTTTAGAATGATCCTAGGATGACGTCTCATAAGCCACGTCTATTAGAGTCTTGTTAATGAATGTGATGAACACCACATTTATGAATAAGAAGCTATAAGATGTGTAGGAAATTCCACTTAGTTTATTACTCTTGAGTCGTGCGATAAGGTTTAAATCTATACGGTCTTTCTCTTAATCCTTATTCAATGGTCTACATGATATGACTACCCGAAGGGCATTCACAAGAAGGATTGAGAAAGACAATGTGAATCAAGGAGATCCTCCTTAATCTCCTCAAGCTCCGGTTGATCCTTTGCTCGAGAATGTTACTTATGCGGAGTTTAGGGTGACGATTCAAGGTTTGGATCAAGCCGTGATAGCTCAAGGCAATAGAGAGGTGATTTCTCCCATGAACCCTAATGTGAATTATGTGGCCTCAAGAGTGAGGGACTTTGATAGGATGAACCCTTTGCAATTTTATTCCTGTAAAGTGGAGGATCTCAAAGGGATTATAGATGAGGTTTATAAGTTACTTTCTATCATGTGGGTTACTTCGGTAGAAAAGGCGGAATTTTCCGCTTACCAATTGAAAGATGTTTCTCAAGTATGATATGATCAATGGAAGGAAGGAAGGCCGTTAGGAGCGGGTCCCATTGAGTTGGAAGTGTTTAAGTTGGCATTTCTTGATAGGTTCTATCCCCTCGAGTTGAGGGAAGCTAAGATGCAAAAGTTCATTAACCTTCGTTAAAGGAGTATGAGTGTGAAGGAATATGCCATAAAGTTCACCCAACTATCCAAGTATAATCCAACTATAGTGGCGGATTCGAGGGCTAAGATGAATAGGTTTGTGATGGAAATGTCCCATATGGTAGAAAAATAATGTCGTACGACAATGCTTATCCATGACATGGATATCTCATGTCTTATAGTGCATGCCCATCAAATTGAAGAATAAAAAATCAGTAAAAAGTATAGGGAGGTGAAAAGAGCTAGGACCGGTGAGGAGAAATTCTCCAATTCTAGGTCTCATGGACGAAGTCGACCAAGGTTTAGACAAAGGTTTTCCAACGAAGGTTCCTCTAACGCTCCTCCAAGGGTCAACAAGGATAGGATGTCCAATCCTAACCCTCAAGAATGTAGTGGTAGTGGTTTGTTTGTGACTAGGTCTACTTGTGTGAATTGTGGAAAGAAGCATGATGGTAAGTGCCTAGCCGGTATAGATGGTTGCTTTGGTTGTGGAAAGAGTGGCCACAAAATGAGGGATTGTTTGGTGCTTATGTCTAAGGGAAGAGAGGGCAAGCAAGTTCCTCCCAGCAGTTCAAACTACAATGCTCCCAAACAAAACCGCTTCTATGCTCTCCAAAATCGAGGTGAACATGAGAATTCTCCTGACGTGGTCATCGGCATGTTAAAAGTGTTTCATATAGATGTGTACGCTTTGTTAGACCCCGGTGCTACTTTGTCTTTTGTAACGCCATATGTGGAAATGAAATTTGATATGCTCCCTGATGTGTTGTTATAACCTTTTTCTGTCTCTACTCCTGTTGGTGATTCTGTGATGGCTATGAGGGTTTATAGAAGATGCCCTGTTTCCCTATCGCATTGAGTTATCCTTGTTGATTTGGTAAAGCTTTACATGCTAGATTTTGATGTTATACTTGGTATGGATTGGCTGCACTCTTGTTATGCATCGCTAGATCATAGAACTCGGGCAGTCAGGTTTCTGTTCCCGAATGAGCCTGTCCTTGAGTGGAAAGGGGGAAATTCTACGTCTTAGGGTCAGCTTGTCTCAAGTATGAAGGCTAGAAATATGGTCTCCAAGAGTTGCATTTACCATCTTGTTAGGGTGAGGGATGTAGATTGTGAATCCCCTACTCTTGAGTCGGTCCCCGTTGAAAATGAGTTTATGGAAGTGTTCCTAGATGATCTACCATGTATTCCTCCCGAGCGGGAAATAGACTTCGGTATTGACCTTCTCCCAGATACACAACCTATCTCAATTCCCCCTTATAGAATGGCCCTGACTGAGTTAAAGGAGTTGAATGAATAGTTAAAGGACTTGTTGGATAAGGGCTTTATCTGGCTGAGTATTTCTCCAAGGGTTGCTTCCGTGTTGTTTGTTAGTAACAAAAATAGGTATCTTCGTATGTGCATCGATTATCGTCAGTTGAACAGTGTGACTATTAAGAATAAGTATCCTCTTCCAAGGATAGATGAATTATTTACTCAATTGCAAGGGGCAACTTACTTCTCAAAAATTAACCTTATATTGGGTTATCACCAATTAAGGTTGAGGAGAGAAGATATTCCAAATATGGACTTTAGAATCCGATATGGTCATTATGAGTTTTGGTTATGTTGTTTGGGTTGACTAATGCTTCGGCGGTGTTTATGGACTTCATGAATAGAGTGTTTAGACAATACCTTGATATGTTTGTGCATGTGTTCATTGATGATATTTTGATCTATTTGAGGAGTGACAATGAGCATGTTGACCATATGAGAATTTTATTGCAAGTTCTCAAGGACAGTCAACTTTTCGCAAATATTAGCAAGTGTGAATTTCGGTTAAGATACATGGCTTTCCTTGGTCACGTTTTTTCAAGTAGGGGTATTGAGGTGGATCCTAAGAATACGGATGCATACAAGAGTTGGCCAAGACCTCTAACTCCTTCGGACATTAGAAGCTTTTTGGGTTTTGCTGGTTATTATAGAAGGGTTGTTGAGGGATTTTCCTTTCATTGCCTCTCCGATGACGGATTTGACTCAAAAGAATGCTAAGTTCATTTGGTCAGAAGCTTGTGAGAAAAGTTTACAAGAGTTGAAAGATATACTTATTTCCGCTAGGGTGTTGACATTACCGGAAGGTACGGATTGCTTTGTGGTGTATTGTGATGCCTCTAGAGTTGAGTTGGGATGTGTGCTTATGCAAAATGGTAAGGTGTTTGTCTATGTTTCAAGGAAACTTAAAGTCCATGATAAGAATTATCCTACCCATGACTTTGAGTTAGCGGCACTTGTTTTTGCCTTAAAGATATGGAGCCACTATCTATATGGGGTTCATTTTGATATGTTTACTGATCAAAGAGCTTACAATATGTGTTTAGTTAGAAGGATTTGAATCTTCGCCAAAGGAGGTGGCTTGAATTATTGACAGATTATGACATGAGTGTTCATTATCACCACGGCAAGACCAATCTGGTAGCGGATGCTCTTAGTAGATTGTCTATGGGAAGTGTTGCTCATGTGGATGATGATAAGAAAGAGTTTGTTCTGGATGTTCATTGGTTGGCCCTATTAGTTGTTCAATTAGTGGATTCCAGTAAGGATGGTGTCATGGTTCACAATGGGTCCGAATTTTCTTTTGTGGCGGTTGTGAAATCTAAGTAAGGCCTTGATCCTATTTTGGTTGAATTAAAAGAGACGGTACTTAAGAAATCCATTGAGGCTTTCTTTCAAGGGGGAGATGGTGTACTTAGATACCAAGGCCGGTTATGTGTTCCTATTGTTGATGACTTCAGAGAGCTAATCTTATCGAAAGCTCATAGTTATCGCTATTTTATTCACCCGGGAGCCACAAATATGTATCGTGACTTGCGGGAGGTCTATTGGTGGAATGTGATAAAGAAAGATATTGCGGAGTTTGTGGCTAGGTGTCCTAATTGTCAACAAGTTAAGTATGAGCATCAAAGACAGGGAGGCTTATCCCAAGATATAGGTATTCCCACTTGGAAGTGGGAGGAGATAAATATGGACTTTATTGTGAGTTTACGCCGCACCCAGAGACAACATGACTCTATTTGGGTTATCATAGATCGGATGACAAAATCGGTTCAGTTTATTCCCATCAAGGTTTCCTATTCGGTGGAGGAATGTGCCAATTTGTACATAAGAGTAATGGTGAAGTTGCATGGAGTGCCTTTATCCATTATTTCCGATTGTGGCCCTCAATTCACTTCTCACTTTTGGAGGTCTTTTCAAAAGGGCCTAGGTACTAAGGTTAAACTTAACTTGACTTTTAATCCCTAAACCGATGGGCAAGCGGAGCGCAACATCCAAACTTTGGAAGATATGTTAAGGGCTTATGTGATTGACTTTAAGGGTAATTGGGATGACCATTTGCATTTGGTAGAGTTTGCCTACGATAATAGCTATCACTCAAGTAGTGGTATGGCTTCATTAGAGGCCTTGTATGGTATGAGGTGTAGATCTCCATTATTTTTGTTCGAGGTGGAGAAAATGGATTCGATAGGTCCCAAATTGGTTTTAGAGGCCATTGAGAAAGTCCAACTCATTAGAGAATGATTGAGAATGGTTCAAACCCGAGAAAAGTCTTATGTTGATGTTAGGAGGAGAGATCTAGAATTTGAGGTTAACGATTGGGTCTATTTGAAAATCTCACCCATGAAGGGTGTGATGAGATTTGGCAAAAAGGTGAAACTTAGGCCTCGTTATGTGGGCCCATACCAAATTTTGAGGCGTATTGATAAGATTGCCTATGACTTAGATTTTCCAAGTGAGTTAGCTTTGGTTTATCCGGTGTTTCATGTTTCCATGCTCAAGAAGATTGTTGGAGACCCGAGATCCATTATACCCTTAGAAGGGTTAGGAGTTGATGAAAGTCTTTCATATGAGGAAGTTCCGATAGAGATTCTATACCGGCAAGTTAAGAGGTTGAAAAGCAAGGAAATAGCTTTCGTGAAAATTTTGTGAAGGAATTATCTAGTTCAGGGTCCTACTAGGGAGGCCAAGGCCGATATGAAGTCCCACTATGCTCATCTTTTTCCTTATACTCCTACCCTAGCTTGAGGTAAGTAGTTCCTCTTGAGTTTTCCTTGTTTTGGGAGTCATGTGCGATATATGTGTTTTTCATGATTTCCCTATATTATGCATGATCATGAGAAATTTCTGTTTACTAAGAAAATGAGTTTTCATGATTTATTTTCCTCATGTTGTTGTGCATTGAGTAAGAGTTGCCTTATCAAAATGAGTCAAAATCTCAGGCTCATTTTCCATCTAATTACTTGTCTACATGAAAACAATACGCATGTTGATCATGTATCTCTACATCAATAGGATTGATCAATTTTTTGTCTAGATGCTGAATCATCGAGGAAAATGTTACCAAAGCATCAGCAAACTCATTTTGAGCTCGAGGGAAATTCTTGAAATCAATCCTTGTGAATCCCTTACTCAACTCTTTTATGTAACGCAACTAAGGTAGGATCGTGACATTTTGAGTGGTCAATTATCCTTGCACCTGATGGACCAATATGTGTGAATCTCCACTTACTTAGAGTTTTTTTATGTTCATGCCGATTGCCATCGTGCGTCTGAGAATACAACCTTCATATTCCGCCACGTTGTTTGTACAATAAAACGTAATATTGGCTGAGATTGGGTAATACTGACCTTTTTCCAAAATTAAGACTACTGATATTCTAACTTCAATAGATTTTTATGCTCCATCAAAGAACATCCTCAATCCATCATACGACTCTGATATGTCGTCTCCTACAACCAAAACCTCTTCATCAGGAAAGTAGGTCGTGAGCGGCTTGTAATACTGGTCCACCGGGTTTTATGCAAAGTGATCAGCCAAAGGTTTTCCTTTGATGGACTTCTGTGTCACGTACACAATATCAAACTCGCTCAACAAAATTAGTCATTTTTCATGTTTACCCGTAGGCATCGGCTTCTAAAAGATATTCTTAAGTGGATCCATTCTTGAAATCAAGTACGTGATGTATACAGATAGGTAATGTCTAAACTTTTGCGCGATCCAAGTCAATGCGGAAGACGTTCATTCTAAAAAGATGTATCTTGCCTCGTATGGTGAACTTCTTGCTCAAATAGTAAATAGCTTGTTCTCTCCTTCCTATCTCATTATGTTGCCCCAATACACTTCTGAATGCATTAACCATGGTATATAGATACAATAACAATGACTTTCTAGGCTCTAGTGGGACTAATGCTGGTGGGTTGGACATGTATTCTTTGATTTTGTCAAAAGCCTTTTGGCATTCATTTGTCCATTTTGTGGCGGCATCCTTCCTCAATAATTTAAATATGTCACAAATAACTGTGAATTGACCATTGAACCAACTGATGTAATTCAATCTTCCAAAAAAACTCATCATGTCCTTCTTGGTCTTGGGGGGAGGTAGCTCTTGTATTGCCTTTATTTTTGATGGATCCAACTCTATGCCTCTCCTACTATGAATCCTAGTAACTTTCCCACGGGTACTTCAAATGCACAATTTGCTGGATTCAACTTCACATTATACTTATGTAACCTCTCAAAGATCTATCATAAGTCATCCATGTTGCCTGAACGACTTTTGAATTTGATAACAACATCACTCACGTACACTTCAATTTCCTTGTGGATCATTTTGTGAAAAAGGGTAGTCATGGCTCTCATGTAGGTTGCAAAAGAACTATTAAGACCAAATGGCATTACCCTATAGCAATATGATATACCGTGAATTTATTATATTTTTAATACATTTCACTTAAGAGTTGTGTGTGTCTAGAGCCATTTTGTATTGGTATTAATGTGTTTTGATATTGTTTGTAAGAAATAAGTTTGGACGTGGAAGTTAGGAGACAGCTGAAGAAATCTTGCAGAAATTGCCACCTACGGACATGACCTATGGACCGTAGGTCCAGTCACGTTCCGTAGGTGCAGGGCGTAGATTGATGGGAAAGGCTCAAAGAAACAATTAGGGAATTCTTGACAAAGTGTGGAAGCACGACCATAATCGACGGACCGTAGTTCGACCTACTGGCCGTCCTCCAGTTCCATCAACAGAATTAGAGAAGGTGTTCTAATACCCAATTTTTATCAAACTAAGTATGAGACCATAGAGTGGGATCAACAGACCGTCGATCGAGTCACAGTCCGTGCTGTTGAGCCGTCATTCGTTACTGATAGTTGGAGTTCCAAGCTTATGAAAATTTGCCCAAGTCCCAAACCACGGAAGGGACATACAAACCGTAGTTTATAGCACGGTCCGTAGGTCAGTCTCGTCAATCACAACCGCATCAAGAAACTTTATTTCCTAAGCTTTTGGAGGTTAGAGATTATTATTTGAGTTCGAGGTTTTTGATTTGGAGATTAACTTGCAACTTTAGCAATTCTTGATTTCCTAAGTTCGTGTTGGAGGTTTTAACTTTGAAATTCAAGTTGGGTTTTTGGATTTTCTTCTTCTCATTACGTAAGTTCATGAATTTTTCTTCTAAAAATATGAATTGTGTTCTTACTATTATGGGTAACTAAATCCACAAATAGGGTTGTGGGAACCATGAGCTATAAACAACGTATGAATAGTAACTAAGTAATTCTTGAATAGTGTTGTTGCATGCATTGATAATTCTTTCACATAGAAATCTTTTTAACGGTTGCAAATGTTAGAACTTGCCTCGTTACTACCTGTCGGACCAAGGAGGTAATTAACGGGAAAATAATTATCAACATAGATTTAGTGTGATACTATCTAATAGACTAATGTCAATTGGTGCAAGGGTGAAAACTAATCCATACATTGATGTGATGTCTAATATGAGGTAAAGGTAAGGGTTAGTAAATTATACACACGTAGCCGGACCAAGGCATGGGGTGAAATTCCTTATTTGCTGGACAAAGGATTTAATTTAGGGATACATAACTTACCACTTTGCATGTAATACACTAGGAAATGATTGCTATTACTAGGAGTACCACATTATGAGCTTATGGGGAACACGTACACCCTAGTTTCTCTCTCATCTTAATAACAACTAAAGTTTGAATCTTGCTCACTAATTATTCACGTAATTTCAAGAATTAGTTTAAGAAATCCCCCCCCCTTTAATTACTTGTTTCGGAAATACGTTGACTAAACCAATATAATCTTGGGTTAAAGTTAAGTCTAAACCATATTCCACATGGGATCGACCCCAACCTACAAGTTGGGTTCTTTACTTAATAATGATCGCTTACGCTTCTTTAGGGAGGTGTAATTTGAGCGTATCACAATACACTCCCCATGATAAATTATAACACCCCAGAAATTGGTAGGCTAAACTAGAGCTAACCGTGAGGGTTAAGGTCAAGGAAGAACGGCAAGAGCCAAGGAAAATGGGCAAGGGCCAAGGCTGCCCAAGCTTGCCAGGGCACTGCCAACCATGGCACAAGGATTTTCACGACCAGTGGTTGGCACTACACCCCTTGGTGCCACCCGTGGTGGCGAGGCAGTAGCCTCCCAAAGGATGTCCCCCCAAGTTGGCTCCCCTTCACGAGCCAATTCACTACCCGTGGTGAAGACCTCGACCCATGGGAATGCTCGTGGGGTTACCTTCATCATATGGGGGGAAATGTCAAGATTGTATAGCTACTGGTCAAGGGACCACGGGAACCTTAAAGGGCCATGGTGCCCTTGACGGTTCGTGAAGATGGTCGTGAGGCCTAGGCACTCCACTTAAAGTGGGGGTTATTTTGGGTAATTCCTTTTTAAATGGGTATTAAGTGAGGTTGTGTTCCCTAAGTTTTATACATCTTTATAATCCATTTTAACTCAAACACCAACCCATTCACCTCATTATTTTCCATAACCCAATTCAATTCCCAAAAAGTTCATCCTCTCCAAATATTCTCCCTCTAGAACTTGAAGAAGAAAAAAAAGAAGAAGAAGAAGAAGGAAGTTGGAGCTAGGGTTCAAGAAGCAAGTTTTTTCACACCAAATTCGTTGGGCTTCATTGATAAGGTATGGTAGCTTTCATTCATGGATATAATTCATCCATGGAGCCCCTTCAAAACCCCAATTTCAAAGATAGAAATCCGCAATTGTTAGGGTTTGATTCCAAGTCATTGGTTCCTTTCAAAATCGATTCTAATGATTGAGTTATGATACATTATGCATTAATTAATGATTTCAAGTGGTTTTTATGTTGTATCCCCAAGAACCCATGAAATCCCCATATTACTCAATTGTGATCTTGTGATGTAGGTCTTTGTTGATGAAAGAACAACATTATGAAATTATGCATGTAGTGATTGGGTTACTTGAATGAGCATTGCCATTGGACATTATTTTCTACCATGTCGGACAACCCCATTGAAAATATATTAATCTTAGACCTTGAATCCACCACCATAGTTGGAGCGTCCTTGCATAGTTGGGTGAACTTTAGATCATACTCCTTCATACTCATACTTCCTTGACGAAGGTTAATCAACTCTTGCATATTAGCTCCCCTCAACTCAAAGGGAAAGAACCTATCAAGAAAAGCGGACTTAAACACTTCCTACTCTACGGGACCCCTCTCCTACTGGTCTAGTTTCTTTCCATTGATTGTACCACACTTAAGTAATATATTTCAATTGATAAGTGGCTAATTCCACCTTCTATACCGGGGTTACTCCCATAATAGAAAGTAATTTATATACCTCATCAATAAACCATTTAGGATCCTCCTCCACTTTGGAGCCATAAAATTATGGAGAGTTCGTCGTAGTAAAGTCCCTCACTCTTGAAGCCGCTAAATTCACATTAGGGTTAACGGGAGCAATCAACACTTTATTGGCTTGAGCCATCACGGCTTGAGCCAAAACTTGAATAGTCACCCTAAATTCCGCATTAGTCACAATCTTACCCAAAGGGTCAATCGAAGGTTGTGGAGGAGCTTTTTGATCCTCATTGCCTTCCTTATTCCTTTTAACATACGCCATTGTATTAGCCATATCTTGTAGACTATCAGGGTAAGGATTAGAAGAAAGATGTTATTGAGCTACATTCCACGACACGACTTAGAGAAATGAAGAAGTGAGATTTCCTAATCACCTAATAGCTTATGATTCATAAGTGTGGCACACTTCACACTTATGAACAAGACTCTACTAGACGTGGTTTCGAGACATCCTATAATCATTCTAAACCTTGTGCTCTAATTACTGAGTTTGTCACGACCCAGGGGTACCCCTACATCCAAAAAGGCATACAAGACCATTTTAAAAAAATTCCATAATATCAAAGTCTTTTAAAAACAAGCGGAACTCTATTACATTTTTTTCTCAAACCATCTATTATATTAAAAGCTCTGGGATGCAACGCATAAAATAGTTCTAAAATAAAAATAAAAGACATAAGGCAAAGACAATCAAATCCCCGATGCTATGAGGACTCACCAAGTATTCACTCCTTTCTCTACTAGGAACCTAGCCACGGGAATGGAACTCAATATCACCGGACACAACATTTGATAAGAATGTAGGCAAAAGTATGTGTTAGCACCAAATGTACTAAATATGATAGCTAGCATAACATCATCAAGAGAATAACAACATAGTGATAGGCATAATCACCAATATAGACATTATATATGCATTAGTCAACATAAGGAATAATCCATAAACAATAGAGATACATCATATTCATAAGCATAGTCAATACTTAGATCTTCATAACATAGGAGAAACACTTCATACGTAACCTCAAATCATACTTGTGCATAGCATGGATAAGACACCATAAATCACACCCATGCTAAGTAAACCAATTTGGGCCATCATTCATGTTCGTCATCTTTTATTCTCAGATTCAACTTATATTTCATTGACAAGGGGAATCATCTCTAGTCATAGATATCATGGAAGGTTTTCAAACTACAATCAATACAATTAATTCTTCATGACATAATTCATACAATTCTTGTTTTTCCCTTCACGAAAAAGGGGATTCACATATATGCCCACTATGAAGGATATTCGGTATTCACCTCTTTCCTTATTAGAGAATTATAGATATTCACCTCCATGTTCATTTGAAGGAACCATAGGTATTCACTTCCATGCTCATTTTATAAGGAATCATAGGTATTATCCTCCATGTTCATTTTATAAGGAATCATACGTATTCACCTTCATATCCTATTATGGTATAACATAGGTATTCGCCTCCATATCACCTTATAAGGATCATAGGTAATTGTCTCCATGTCCATCATAATATGATATATGTATTCGCCTCCATATCACTTTAAAGGCTAATGGATATTCACATATTACCTCGCTTTAGAAGTTATATATTAAGGGTGGTCACCTCAAACTTCTCATATCATGACATGGGTAATCACCTAATGTTTATCTATTTAGGAATGAGGGAAATCACCTCACATCCCTCTCATATGAAGGTCTTCCAGGAATCACCTCACATCTTTCTCATATGAAGGTCTTCCAGGAATCACCTCAATCCTCATCGCATCTCGTAGTCCTTGGACTTAGATTCATTTTAGGTGAGTAATCCTTCAACCTAGAATCATTCGATGTGAGTGAACCTTTCACATCATATCATATTCATGCATAAGTTTGTATATGAGAATGTCCCTTCAACAGCACAACAAGTACTTCATAATCATAGACACTTCACTCTCAAAATGTTCTTAAAGCATTTACATAAATTTCATCAAAACATGCATAATCTCATAATATCCTCCTTGAGGTTTTAAACTTTATTTCAATCATCCCATGTATAATTCTAGCATTAGACATGGACATCATCATTACTCATGGGATTTTATCACTTCATACATTCAATCATTCATAAGGTAGATTAGGTGGATAAAGTCCTTCGACAACCATTCTATCTAGTAGTCCACCATTATCATGCAAACTTCACTATTAAGGCCTTAACATACATAGTTCATCAAATTAGCTATACTGCTAAAGCCCTAGAAATCAACATTCATAACTACAAGCCTTACTCTCAAAACTTTAGTTCTTACAATCATCACATAATCATAGATCTCAAAACATTCTAATCACATGTTGAATTCTTATACAATTCTAATCAAATATCATCATAAAGGCTCAATCTCGAGCATTACTAATCATGATCCATAATGACAACCTTGATATAATTCAATTCATGTCGATATGCTTTTCCACTAAAGCAATTACTATACATATCATCAATCCTAGAAGATTATCTCCACACCCTCAATTTCCCTTTTCAGTGCACAAACTCACAATACTTCAATTTCATTAACTAGAGTATGGTTAGGCATGGAAATCATGTAACTTCATCATAATTACACTATTCACTACTAATGCAATAATAAACAATCAATATCCACTCAATTGGATCCATAATCAACATAACCCACAATATTGGAAGGATTCCAAACATGAATTGGGGATTTCATCTTCACAATTGGGTAAAACTAGGAAAATCCATGGATGGAAGAAGTCCATGGATGAAGATATATCATACCTTAGTAAAAATGCCCTTAAAATCTTGGAGATTGGGTACGTTGATCTTGACCTAACTTCAAACTCTATCTTTTTCAAGTTCTAGAGAGAGAATTATTTTAGACGAAGAACTTTGGGATTCTTTTGGGAGTTTTGTAAATAATGTCTTAATTTGTGAGATTAAAAGGTTAAAATGGCTTATATAGGTGTACTAAGTCTAGGAAAAATGACCTCACTTAAAATCTAACTTTATTTGCAATTTACCAAAACAACCATCACTAGACAGCCTAGTGCCAGGTACCACAACAGGTTCCATGAGCAGTGGTCTTGAGAACTGGCAGTGGTCCTGCCCATGGTCAATGGTCCAGTGGCGAGTCCACCATGCCATGGCCTCCAAGAAGCTAAGGCATGACCACGAGACTTCCCACGGGCCGTGGTCTTCACCACTGTCCGTAAAGTGGCTTGTGGTGATGAGCCAACTTTAGGCAGCCCTAAGGGAGCTACTGCCCAAGTTTCACGAACCTCACAAAGGGCCGTGGTCCTCTCCACTGGCCGTCGTGGTGGTCGTGAAGATGAGGCAGTGCTTGGCAAGTTTAAGGCAACCTTGGCCCTTGGCTTTGGCTCTTGCCCCCTTGCCTTGGCTCTTGTTGCCCTCAGACTTAGCCCTAGTTGGCCTACTAATGTACATGGTGTTACTAACCATTCTTCATTGAGGTATCTGATGGCTAAAAAGGATGCATACCCAAGGTTGATTAAATGGGTACTTTTGCTGCAGGAGTTTGATTTTGAGGTTAAGGATAGAAAGGGAACAAAAAATAAATTTGTTAATCATTTGTCAAGATTAGAGGAGGAAGCTATGATCAAGTTAGAGGATGGATTTGAGATTAATGATGTGTTCCCTAATGAACAAGTGTTGGTTGCTTCTTATCATCTCATCCCTTGGTTCGCAGATTTTGCTAGCTACTTGGAAAGTGATTTGGTTCCGTCGGATTTGTCATTCCACCAAAGAAAAAAATTCATGTTTGATGTGAAGAAATTCTTTTGGGATGAGCCTTACTTATTTCGTATTTGTTCTGATGGGATTATCCGCCGTTGTATGCCCGAGGTTGAGATAATGAGTATACTACAGGCGTGTCATTCATCGCTTGTTGGTGGGCACCATAGTGTTATCAAAACTACCCATAAAATTTTACAATGTGGGTATTACTAGCCTACAATCAACCAATATGCTCATGACTTCACCAAGTCTTCTGATCGTTATCAGCATGAGGGAAGAATTTTGAAAAAACAAGAACTACCAATAAATCCAATACTGGTGATTGAGCTCTTTGACGTTTGGGGTATTGACTTCATGGGTCCGTTTAGGAGTTCGAATGGGATGAAGTACATTATTGTTGCGGTTGACTATGTATCAAAATAGGTGGAAGCAGTTGCGCTTTCAAACAATGAGGGAAAGAGTGTCACTGCGTTCCTAAAAAAGAATATCTTCTCAAGAATTGGTACAAAAAGGGTAATCATAAGCGATGGATGTTCTCATTTTTGAAATAAATTTTTTAAATCATTTCTTGAGAAGTATGGTGTTCGCCACAGCGGAGAAACCCGGTATCATCCGCAGTAAAGTGAGCATGTTGAAGTTTTACATCGCAAGATAAAGCAAATTCTAGCAAAGACCGTAAATGCCAACAGAACTGACAAGTCAAGAAGTCTTGATGATGCTCTATTGGATTAACCCAGAACATTAAAAACTACCATAGGTATGTCCCCCTACAAACTTATATATGTGATATCTTGTGATTTACCTGTAGAGCTAGAGCATAAAGCAACGTGGGCTCTAAAGAAGTTGAATTTGGACTAGGGCGCTGCATCGAGTCAAATACTGAATGCCATGAATGAGCTTGATGAATTTCACCTCAAAGCATATGAAAGTTCAGCCTTGTATAAAGAGAAGATGAAGAAGTACCATGATTAGAAAATCGATAAGCATGAATTCATGTCGGCGATTTTATGCTCTTATTTAACTGAAGGTTGCGCTTATTTCTTGGCAAGCTCAGGTCTAAGTGGACCGGGCCATTCAAAGTAATTCAAATAATTCCACATGGAGCGGTTGAGCTCGAGAACAAGGAATGAATGAGGTTCAAGGTGAACGGACAGAGGATAAAATTCTACTTGGGAAAATCTGAGAGAGTAAATGAGTAATAGAGGCTTAGGAACATAGTGAAGTCTAAGTAACTAAGGTGTGTGCATCATACCACGACGTTAAATCAACCACTGCTTTGGAGGCAACCGAATATGTACAATCTAGCCAACTATAAGGGTTTCTTTTCGATATAGGAAGTTTTTCTTAAATCTGTATCTTTCTAGATAGTTATTTATTAATTTTTATTTTTAGAGTTAGCTAGCTATAGATAGAATAGGGCCCGTGTATAAAAAGTTTCCAGAAAATATAAAACAGAAGTCCTAATGTTTGCAATGTGTGCAGGGACGAAAAGGAAAAATCTGCAGAAAATAAGATGACAAAGTCGTCTATGGATTGCATCGACGGTCCGCCGGTCAATCCACAGACCTAGGATGACATCTGTAGACTCCATGTATGGTTTCTAAAATTTCTAAGTGTTGGACTGAACCACGGACCCATCGACGGACTATAGGTTGATCCACAGACCGTCGATGGGGTTTCTGTGTCCAAAATATGGTTAATAATGACCTGACCCAGACCCTCTTTTAAAATAAAAACACCTTCACATTCAAACATCCCCCATTTCCCTACTTTCATCAACTGTTTCAAACTATTATAATAACCATATTCATCGCATAATCTCCGCCATGTACTCCCCTAGATCTTTCCCTTCCACTTCCATTTCCCCCATTCTCTTTCATATTTCCCCCAAATTTTCCATTTTCTACCCTCACTTCCTCTCTTCCACAAGACTTGCCAAGTTCGGGTTCGGTGTCAAAGTCGGTCTAGAAGCACTTATTCTTGATCACACACTCACCAACTTTGATTACTTGAAAGGTAAACCATTTCACCATAAATTTGAATTCCTTGTTAATTTTTTAATTCATGAAGTCACAAGTTGAACTTGACCATGGGTAGTAAAGTACTTGTTTAAATAATAAAAATTCATTTTGATACTACCTTTGGAATGATGGTGTGTGAGTTTGTAGCTAATTTTCACTTGAATAAATGGGTTCGATAGGTCTGATTGCGAGTTTTGACTTAGGGTTTTGTTGTTTCTTTGTGTTGAACTATGAATTTTGCATTATCGAAACCCTACAAATGGTGAACTATCGAATAATATGTTGAAATGCATGTTTAGACTTTGATTAATTGATTGATTTTTGTAGTTCTTGTGTTATATGATGGTTGATATTAAATACCTAGCACAGTTGTGGTACACGACCACAACCGATGGACCGTAGGTCGTGGTCTGTCAACTATATACACACAAAATAGGCTAAGTCATGAACCATGGTGTGAACTACGGTCCATCGTTTGATAGATGAACCATTCTGCACATCCGTAGTTTCAACTTTAGAGACCCAAAAAAGGACCTCCTGACCTACGGAGGGGACCCGCTGGCCGTCACTCCATCGATGGAGAGTCGGTACCCACAGTAGGTCCCAAAAATAAAAATTGTATGTACCTTTTAAAAAAAAAAATCTAGGTCCTAAGGATGTTCTAAAATTATTATGTGTTTCTTTTTTACTTCTTTTAGTACTAACTAGTCTTTCCACATGTACTATTGCTCCAAACGAGGCACCCGTTTTCTCCAGAAAAGGCAAGTCAAAATCAATTGCACCTTCGCGCCAAGTTATTCAAGATTCCAGCGGAGAAAAGTACACATAGGCCCAAAGGAGACCCCCCCCCACTGCCCCTGTGACAACTAGGCGACGGAACAGGCAGACAGTTGTATCTGACGAGGAACATCCCTGCTTCACCACCCCCGTAGTTTCCCCACAGTCTAAGGAGTGGCCCCAACATTCTAAAGAATGGCATTCTACCTCACAGTCATAGTCTAGCTCTAGTTCCAACTTCACACCAGCCTCTTCTTCCGATGCCACTAGCTCCGGAGAGGCTCATGACCTATTGGGCATACCTATGTACCCCATTCTTCTTACCACTTAGCCAAATAGGTGGTGTGTCGAGGGCCAGTACCAGATATACTATGATGGGGCAAACCGGAACGAGCATCTGAGCAGACTCAAACCATTACTGAGGGGCGCTAGGTACTTCCATGTAGCCTCCACCGTGTGCCCACAATTGAGGCGATGCTCAATAAGCACAGGTATATAAGACCTTATTAAGCTACGTTCCATGACACGACTTAGAGAAATGAAGAAGTGAGATTTCCTAATCACCTAATAGCTTCTCATTCATAAATGTGGCACACTTCTCACTTATGACCAACTCTCTACTAGACGTGATTTTGAGAAATTTAATACATTTTCCATAATACCAAAGTATTTTAAAAATGAGCGGAACTCTATTACTTTTTTTTCACAAACTACCTTTTACATTAAAAGCTTTGGGGCACAACCCATACAATAGTTGTAACATAAAAATAAAAGACATAAAGCAAAGACGATCAAATCCCCGATGCTATGAGGACTCACCAAGTATTCACTCCTTGCCCTACTAGGAACCTAGCCACGGGGATGGAACTCAATATTACCGGACACTACATTTGATAATAATGTAGGCAAAAATATGCATTAATACAAAATGTACTAAATATGATAGCTAGCATAACATCATTAAGAGAATAACAACATAGTCATAGGCATAATCACCATTATAGACATTATATAATCATTAGTCAACATAAGGCATGATCCATAAACATAAAAGATACATCATATTCATAAGCATAGTCAATACTTAGATCTTCATAACATAAGAAAAACACTTCATATGTAACCTCAAATCATACTTGTACATAGCATGGATAAGACCCCATAAATCACACCCATGCTAAGTAAACAACTTTTGGCCATCATTCATGTTCATCATCTTTTATTCTCAGATTCAACTTATTTTCATTGACAGGGGGAATCACTTCTAGTCATAGATATCATGGAAGGCCTTTCAAACTACAATCCATACAATTAATTCTTCATGACATAATTTATACAATTCTTGTTTTTCTCTTCAAGAAAAAGGGGATTCACCTATATGCCCACTATGAAGGCTATTCGATATTCACCTCTTTCCTTATTAGAGAATTATAGGTATTCACCTCGATGTTCATGTCAAGGAACCATAGGTATTCGCTTACATGCTCATTTTATAAGGAATCATAGGTATTAGCCTCCATGTTCATTTTATAAGGAATCATAGGTATTCACCTCCATATCATAATATGGTATAATATAGGTATTCGCTTCCACATCACCTTATAAGGATCATAGGTAATTGCCTTCATGTCCATCATATTATGATATATGTATTAACCTCCATATCACTTTAAAGTCTAATGGGTATTCACATATTGCCTTGCTTTAGAAGTTATATATTAAGGGTGGTCACCTCAAACTTCTCATATCATGACACGGGTAATCACCTCATGCTTATCTATTTAGGAATGAGGGAAATCACCTCACATCCCTCTAATATGAAGGTCTTTTAGGAATCACCTCAATCCTCATCACACCTCATAGTCCTTGGACTTAGATTCATTTTAGGTGAGTAATCCTTCAACCTAGAATCATTCGATGTGAGTGAACCTTTCACATCATATCATATTCATGCATAAGTGTGTATAGGAGAATGTCCTTTTAACAACACAAAAACTACTTCATAATCTTAAACACTTCACTCTCAAAGTGTTCTTAAAGCATTTACATAAATTTCATCAAAACATGCATAATCTCATACTTTCCTCCTTGAGGTTCTAAACTTTGTTTCAATCATCCCATGTATAATTCTAGCATTAGACATGGATATCATCATGACTCATGGGATTTTATCACTTCATACATTCAATCATTCATAAGGTAGATTAGGTGGATAAAGTCCTTCGACAACCATTCTATCTAGTAGGCTACCATTATCATGCAAGCTTCACTATTAAAGCCTTAGCATACATAGTTCATCAAATTAGCTATACTGTTAAAGCCCTAGAAATCAACATTCATATCTACAAGCCTTCCTCTCGAGCATTCTAATCACATGTTGAATTCTTAAACAATTCTAATCATATATATCATCATAAAGGCTCAATCTCGAGCATTACTAATCATGTTACATAATAAATACCTTGATATATTTAAATTCATGTCGATATACTTTTCTCCTTAAGCAATTACTATACATAACATCAATCTTAGAAGATTATCTCTACACCCTCAATTTCCCTTTTCAATGAACAAACTCACAATACTTCAATTTCATCAACTAGATTAGGGTTAGGCATGGAAAACATGTAACTTCATCATAATTACACATAACTTACAATATTGGAAGGATTCCAAATATGAATTGGGAATTTCATCTTTACAATTGGGTAAAACTAGGAAAATCCATGGATGAAAGAAGCCCATGGATGAAGATATATCATACCTTAGTAACAATTTCCTTAAAATCTTAGAGATTGGGTACGTTGATCTTCACCTAGCTTTAAACTCTATCTTTTTCAAGTTCTAGAGAGAGAATTATTTGAGAGGAAGAATTTTGGGATTTTTTTGGGGTTTTTGGAAATAATGTTTTAATTTGTGCGGTTAAAGGGTTAAAATAGCTTATATAGGTGTACTAAGTCTAGGAAAAATGACCTCACTTAAGTCTATCTTTATTTGCAATTTACCCAAACAACCATCACTAGGCAGCCTAGTACCAGGTACCACGACAGGCTCCACGGGCCGTGGTCTTAAGGACTTGCAGTGGTCCTGCCCGTGGTCCATGGTCCAGTGGCTAGTCCCCACAGCCATGGCCTCCAAGAATCTAAAGCATGACCACAAGACTTCCCACAGGCCGTGGTCTTGACCACTGGCCGTGAAGTGGCTTTTGGTGATGAGCCAACTTTAGGCAGCCCTAAGGGAGCTACTGCCCAAGTTTCACGAACCACACAAATGGCCGTGGTCCTCACCACTGGCCGTCGTGGTGGTCGTGAAGATGAGGCAGTGCTTGGCAAGCTTAAGGCAACCTTGGCCCTTGGCTTTGGCTCTTGCCCCCTTGCCTTGGCTCTTGTTTCCCTCAGACTTAGCCCTAGTTGGCCTACAAATCTACAGGGTGTTACTAACCATTCTTCATTGAGGTATCTGATGGCTAAAAAGGATGCATACCCAAGGTTGATTAAATGGGTACTTTTGCTGCAGGAGTTTGATTTTGAGGTTAAGGATAGAAAGGGAACAAAATATAAATTTGTAAATCATTTGTCCAGATTAGAGGAGGAAGCTATGATTAAGTTAGAGGATGGATTTGAGATTAATGATTTGTTCCCTAATGAACAAGTGTTGGTTACTTCTTATCATCTCATCCCTTGGTTCGCAGATTTTGCTAACTACTTGGAAAGTGATTTGGTTCCATCGGATTTGTCATTCCACCAAAGAAAAAAATTCATGTTTGATGTGAAGAAATTCTTTTGGGATGAGCCTTACTTATTTCGTATTTGTTCTGATGGGATTATCCGTCGTTGTATGCCCGAGGTTGAGATAATGAGTATACTACAGGCGTGTCATTCATCGCTTGTTGGTACGCACCATAGTGGTATCAAAACTACCCATAAAATTTTACAATGCGGGTATTACTAGCCTACAATCAACCAATATGCTCATGACTTCACCAAGTCTTCTGATCGTTATCAGCATGAGGGAAGAATTTTGAAAAAACAAGAACTACCAATAAACCCAATACTGGTGATTGAGCTCTTTGACGTTTGGGGTATTGACTACATGGGTCCGTTTAGGAGTTCGAATGGGATGAAGTACATTCTTTTTGTGGTTGACTATGTATCAAAATAGGTGGAAGCAGTTGCGCTTTCAAATAATGAGGGAAAGAGTGTCACTGCGTTCCTAAAAAAGAATATCTTCTCAAGAATTGGTACAAAAAGGGTAATCATAAGCGATGGAGGTTCTCATTTTTGTTATAAATTTTTTAAGGCATTGCTTGAGAAGTAGGGTGTTCGCCACAGCGTAGCAACCCAATATCATCCGCAGTAAAGTGAGCATGTTGAAGTTTCAGATCGCAAGATAAAACGGATTCCCGCAAAGACCGTAAATGCCAACAGAACTGACTAGTCAAGAAGACCTGATGATACGCTATTGGCTTAACCCACAACATTAAAAACTACCATAGGTATGTACCCCTACCAACTTGTATATGGGAAATATTGTCATTTACCTGTAGAGCTAGAGCATAAAGCGATGTGGGCGCTGAAGAAGTTGAATTTGGATTGGGGCGCTGCATCGAGTCAAAAACTGAATGCCATGAATGAGCTTGATGAGTTTCACCTCAAAGAATATGAAAGTTTAGCATTGTATAAAGAAAAGATGAAGAAGTACCATGATCAGAAAATAGATAAGCATGAATTCATTGCTGGTGATTTTGTGCTCTTATTTAACTAAATGTTGCGCTTGTTTACTGGCAAGCTCAAGTCCAAGTAGATAGGGCCATTCAAAGTAATTCAAGTAATTCCACATGGAGCGGTTGAGCTTGAGAACAACGAATCAATGAGGTTCAAGGTGAACGGACAGAGGATAAAAATCTACTTGGGAAAAGCTGAGAGTGTAAATGAAGTAATATAGGCTTGGGAACATAGTGAAGTGTAAGTAACTATGGTGTGTGCATCGTGCCGCGATGTTAAATCAACCACTGCTTGGGAGGTAACCCAATATGTACATTCTAGCCAACTATAGGGGTTTCTTTTCGATATAGAAAGTTTTTCTTAAATTTGTATCTATCTAGATAGTTATTTATTAATTTTAACTTTTAGAGTTAGGTAGATATAAATAGAATAGGGCCCCGTGTCTAAAAAATTTCCAAAAAATCTAAAATGGAAGTCCTAATGTTTGCTACGTGTGTAGGGATGAAAAGGAAAAATCTGCAGAAAATAAGATGACAAAGTAGTCTACAGAACCCATCGACGGTCCGTCGGTCAGTCCACAGACCGTGGATGACATCCGTAGACCCCATGTATGTTTTTTGAAATTTCTAAGTGTTGGACTGAACCACGGACCTATCGACGGACTGTAGGTTGACCCACAGACCGTTGTTGTGGTTTTCTGGGTATAAAATAGGTTAAGTCATGAACCACGGTGTGAACTATGGTCCATCGTTTCATAGACGGACCATTTTGAACATCCGTAGTTCTAACTTTAGAGACCCAAAAAAAGACCTCCTAACTAACGGAGGAGACCAGCGGCCCATCACTCCATCGATGCAGCGTCGGTACCCACAGTAGGTCCCAAAAATATAAATTGTCTGTATTTTTTTAAAAAATTGTCTAGGTCCTAAGGGTGTTCTAAAATTATTATGTGTTTTTTTTTTACATTTTTAGTACTAACTAGTCTTTCCGCATGTACTATAGCTCTAAAAGAGGCACCCGTTTACTCCAGAAAAGGCAAATCAAAATCAATTGCACCTTCGCGCTGAGTTATTCAAGATTCCAGCGGAGAAAAGTACACATCGGGCCAAGGGAGAGCCCCCCACACTTCTCCTGTGATCACTAGGAGACAGAACAGGCAGACAATTTTATATAACGAGGAGCATCCCTCCTTAACCACCCCCGTAGTTTCCCCACAGTCTAAGGAGGCCCCCCAACATTCTAAGGAATGGCATTCCACCTCACAGTCATAGTCTAACTCTAGTTCTAGCTTCACACCTGCCTCTTCTAACGATGCCACTAGCTCCGGAGAGGCTCATGACCTATTGGGCATACCTATGTACCCCATTTTTCTTACCACCGAGCTAAATATGTGGTGTGTCGAGGGCCAGTACCAGATATACTATGATGGGGAAAGAAAGAACGAGCATCTGAAATAGACTTGAATAATTACTGAGGAGTGCCAGGTACTTACATCTAGCCTCCACTATGTGCCCACAATTAAGGCGATGCTCAAGAAGCACATGTATGAATGGAATGCACAGAGTCCGAGAATTTTTGGTGAGGAGATAACCTGAGAGTTTTATGCCTCCTACATTGCCACTAACCGTAATGATATCCCTAAGAAGTACAAGCCACTAGCTTAGCCCCATCTTCAAGCTACCTTAGTGCAGAATTTTCCTTTGACATCTTTGAGACGACTATCCGCCGATTCATTTATGGCCCAGACCATTTCAGAGTGGGGCATTTCAGAGAAATCCTGAGTAGAGAGAGAGTTTACTACGTTGGATGGCCCATCACATTGTCGATGAGGGGGAGTGTACCGAGTGGGTGCGCAATACTACGTTGTCTATCTGAAAGACAACTTTGAGCTTCACTGCAAATTTCTTTTATACTATTGTGCGTACAAGACTGTCCTCTACTCACGTGGACAATGTGGTTACCTTAAATAGGGTGGTGATGTTGGAAGCACTTATGGCAGGACTTGAGCTTGACTTCGCCTAGAGTTTGATTGCTGAGATTCATGAGAGGGTCTTCATGACCACAACAACTTTTTGTTTTCCTTGTCTTATATTTCATCTATGCAGGGCAGCTGGGATGGCTATTTCACATTGTGATAGTTTGATAGACGCAAAAAAGACGGTGGACATTGACCTTATTAGAGATGATGTCAATTTGGTTTCACCATGGAGGGATCCATAGATTGACCTATAGGATGATGATACTACCGTACCTCCTAATACCGTGGATGTACAGGCCCCCTTTCCACTGCCACGAGTCAGGTTCTGTGCTCCTCCCAAGCCACCCCCCCTTCATGGTCAACTATAGTCACTGGGCCCAAGTCCAGAAGTTGGAGACCCAGATGGCTACAAAACTGCATCACATGAGGCCTTGGATGCAGAAATATGTGGAGGAGTCTGAGGCTAGAATGGGGCGTATGATGAATGCGAAGATTCTGGCGGTTAATAAGAACCTAGATGCATTCGAGCTGAGAGTGTTGGAGAGGCCTGCACCTACTATTGACATCACCTATTTCCAAACTGAGTTGGCTAGCCTCTGTTCGGATGTTGCTGCCCTTTTAGCCCCTACTGAGACTCTACCAGAGGTTGCACCTACGGTTGAGGAGGATGATATTATGATGACTACACTTTTTGGCAACATTGTACCACCACCAGACCCCTCCCGCGCGGGTGGGAAACACCACCGTTCTTTTATACCTTCATCTAATACTGAGAAGACTCACCGAGCTAAGAAGAGGGAGCGGCATTAGATAAAGGCGGCTGAGAGACAATCATTTTTTTAGGAGGAGATTCCCTTGAAGAGAGCTCGTGAGATGGATTTTGCTCGTGCATCTAGCTCAAAGAGCACTACTCAAGGGTCCTATTGTTGATAAGGGAGGTACTAATGGCGTCACAGTTGCTGATCCAGTGGGTTCCAGGAAAGCGGACCCACCCTCCTCTTGATGGATCTTCTGCGCATATGCGCCACAAGTTTGTTTCACCCTATGCTTTACTTTTCTGTTTCTGTGCATTGAGGGAAATTTCTCCATATTTTGTTTGGGGTAGGGTAAACGGGTTGTGAGTGATAGGGTGAAGTCTGAGTAACCCAACTCATAACTCTCTCTTGGGGTTTTCTCGCCTATCGTCTTTTTCCCCAAGGGACTAATTTACTTTGATTTTGAATAGAAGAAGGAAAGCACGATGGCATACGAGCATGAAATTGATACATGTCCAAAATTTTGAAATGTGTTAGATCTATAGGCTTAATGAGTTTAATGTGTTGGATCTTCATATGTCATTAAAAGGAACAAGTATGATAGCATGGCATAAGCTAAAACTTGAACTGGGTAATTCAATAATCTGATAATGAAACTATGTGCCATGTGAATGTGAGTAAATTTTGTATGTTCATACAGTAGGTGCATATCTAGACCTGCATGTTGGTCCTGCTAAGATAATCTATGCTAGGAATTGGGAAATGATCATAGGCCCTCGTTCAAATAAGTCCACTTAAACTTAAAAAAGATTCAATCATAATATATAAATGCTCTCTTAGATCAAAATATTTGAGCCTAACAAATACCACTTCTTTTAATTCACCGAACTCAGCTTCTCTAGAAGATTATTTTGGCCCTTGTCCCTCCTTTGACATGTGCACTTTAACTTAGGCCAAAAGCCTAAGTTGAGGGTGGATAATTCAAAAGTTACCTTAATATTTGCCCTTGTCCGACATCACACATTGTGCACCTCAACTCTTGCAAAATACATATGTTGAGGGTGGTTATGAAAAAAAGGGAACCAAAAGAAAAAGGATATGAAAAGAGTTGTGTGTAGAAAAAAGAAAGATATAGAAAAATATGTGACTGAAGTCAAAAGAAACAAAAAGAAGAATGATAATGATGGTGAGAAACAAAGAAAAACTAAAAAATAAGAGCTATAAAGTCAAAGTCACATCGGTGCTGAAGATATTCAACGAAAAGAGCAGAAAATAAAAATATATTTAGAATTGGTTTAACAAAGAGGTAAAAAGCCAATGTAATGTCAAGGGGGGAAGAAAAGTCACTAAAAGTACCCAAATGTATCCTACCTGATCCTGAGCCTATGTTACAAGCTAATAAAGTCCTATAGTGGTCCTAGTGACTAGTTTGGAAAGTCTATGCAGTGAAAATAAGGGCAAGCCTATGGTATTGAGCATTAACTGTATTTGGATTCACTTTTGAGCATGAGTGTTGACTGAATCCTTAAACTTAAAAATCAGATATGTTGTGAGAAAAAAAGATTTCTTTGAAGTTAGGGCACTATTAACATTGTTTGAGAGTTGGTACCTTGGTGATTTTTGAAAGTGTACGGCGTGATGTCTATTGGTCGATCTATGTCATTTTTTTATCCGCATGAGTTAGCTTGTTGAGCCTAAATGAAAAGATTTTCACTAAGTGATGGAATTGATTGAGAAAGCCATGTAAATGCTTGAGTTAGTTTGTTTGCTTCTACAAAAGTGTCATTTAGAGTGTTAGTGTGTCGCTTGAGGACAGCCAACAAGTTTAAGATGAGGGTGTTGTTATAGCATGAGTTTACGGTATTTTTGATGCATTTCACTTAGAGTTTGTGTCTTTCTTGGGCTATTTTGTTATTAGAAATAATTTTTATATGTAATCTTTTGTAGGAAATTGGTTTGGAAGCGGTTGACGGAAATTTGGATTGAGAAGGCAGCAACAGAAACAAACGATACTTGTAAAGTAGTACTCTTCCATGGTTAATGGTTTAGCTTTGGTTGGTAAGATGATATGCCTTCCATTAATAGTAAAAATAGCTAAGGATTGACTATCCTTAAATCAAAGTAGCATAGTTAAGATGAGATTTACTTGTTATGATGAATGAAAGACAAGAGTCGAGTACCCATGTCGCATGATGTTGGACTAGAGGTGACTACCCATGTTCCTTTCTAGTAAGGCAAGAGGAGATTCCCTATGTCTATAAATATATGCTAGACTATGTTCTGATGAATGAAGAACTTAGATTGTTTCTTAAGTTGCCTTCCATGAGATTTAAGACTAGAGGTGAATGACCCAAGTCTGTATTAAGGATAAAGTTGAGGTTACTTTAAGAAGTGTTCCTCCTATTTTGATATGTAATGATTATTTATGTGGACTGATTATGCTTATGACTTATGTTGTTATCTCTTATGCTTATGTTGATGTTTATGCAACCTATCATATTTCGTACTAAGGTATACTTTTGCCTACATTTCTTATCCAAATGTAGGGTTCGGGGACATCGACTCTCATCCCGTGGCTAGGATCTTAGTAGAAGCAAAGATCGAAGATTGGTGAGTCATTGTAGCATTCGAGGATATAGCACCCATTTCTTTCTGTTCATTCATATTATGCTTTGAACACTATTGTATGGGCTGTGTCCCAAGGTATTCATGTTTTGGATGGTTTGAGACAATGTGTAATAGACTATCACTTTTGATATGAAAACTTTGATGTTGTTGAATTTTTTTAAAATTTTCGCTCATTGTTATTATCCTATGTTATGAAAACTAAGTGGCTTATATGAGGCCTCTAGGGGTCTTGTACTGCAAATTACATCTAGGGTGTACCTGTGGATCGTGTCAATGTCATTCGGGTACCATTCATCAGGTATCGGGCATCAAAGGCAACAACACCAACTTGTACAAGATCCGACTGAACAAGCGTTTGGATGCACTCAAGGAGTGGTTGGTGTAACACCTTTGATTGGGAAGGAAGGATAATTTGTTGGTTTCTAGAAACTGGTTCCAGTATCGACGGAATCAATGACGGTCCGTAGGCTGACTTATGGGCCGTAGGTGGCAAGTTCAATTATTCAAAAAATTGTCAAGTCCCAGTATCTTTTAATGGGTTCACCAGGCTGGTCTGTCATCTAATGCACGAGTCGTAGGTAGGTCTTGTATGTCGGCTTCTGACTTAGTGAAATTTTAGTATCAAAAGTTGGGACATACGGTTTGCATGCATGGTTCGTGAGTGGATCTACGGACCGTACAAGGGTCTTGGTAGTCGATTATCCAAAAGAAGCCTCTGAACCCTACCTACAACCGACTAGGACGGTCCATGGTAGGACCTATGAACTGTATGTCTGGTCCATCGATGAGGGTTTGGTAGTCAATTTATTGGGGTTTTGGTCTTTCCCCTAATCATTTAAACCCTATGCTACGCCATTTTTCCTTCTACATAGAGCCCTATATTATTATTTTTAACCTCCAAATGACCCAATTCAATTCATTCTCCTAAAATTCTAAATGTTGATCAAATTTATCCTGTCAAATATTTCTCTCTCTATGAAGAAGAAAAAGTCTAGAGTTTCAAGAACAAGTCTCCAAATCCTCCATTAATTGCACGTTTTAGGCATTAAGGTATGATAGTGTTCACCTATGAAGTTGCTTCCTCCATAGGGTTCCTAAATTCCCCAATTTCTGCAAAATAAAATCTCCAATTAAAGTTGGGGTTTTTACTCAATATTATGGGTTCTTTTCAATTATTATCTAATTGATTATTTTACATCTTTTTATGCACGAATTGATGAAATTACATGTTTCTAAGTTGAATTCCCATGAACCTATTTCAACTTCATGATTTCTAGACAATAATCATATAAGGAAGCTTTTGAACTATGAAAGATGAAATTATGAAGATATGCATGTTCTTTGTGAAATTGATGTAAATGTCATAAGGATGCTTTGAGAGTAAAGTATCAATGTTGTTTTTGTGAAAGGATTTCTCACACACTACTCAAATATGAATGTGAAAGGATTTCTAACATAAAGGATTCAGAAGGTTGAAAGGTTTATGAATCAAGATTAAGGAGCTATTCTAATGATAGGTTAAGTTAAGACTAATAAATATTTCATGGGATTTATGCTTAGCACCGGGAGGATGTTGAGATGTAAGCTCTCTCGTAGTAGAGGTCGGGTTTTCTATAGTAATGTGTTTATCCCAAAACTATAAGCAACAATAAGATGTTGTCTTAGATAAATATTAGCTAGTAGATCCACATAAGCTAGAAGTTCATGGTTCATACCTAGTGATCTTAGTTGTATTTATATGCTTAAGAACCAAATAACACCCGCATTTTGGCGAAGTTTGGAATCATTTTCTATTAATTGGTAGTCATGTCGAGTCATTTGAATTCATTTATACTAACCAAAATTATTAGTTGTGTAGGTGACGCGATGTGGGTTGTAGTTGGAGGAGTTGACTCCGAAGAATCGAAATGTTGAATCTGCTAGCAAAGAGGTTGAACCCAAGGAGAGTGAGACTATTGCCAAAGAAGAAAGAGTGCAGCCAATAGTGAAACCACCACCACCATTTCTTCAAAAGTTTAAAAATAGAAGGAGGACAAATGTTTTGGTAAGTTCCTCTCTCTACTATAGCAAGTTCACATTAATTTTCCTTCGGTATATGTTTTGTTGGGTATACCTATGTATGCAAAGTATGTGAAAGAGATCGTGGCAAATAAGAGGAGGTTGACTCGATATGAAACTGTAGCACTTACTGAAGAGTGCAGCTCTAGAATCCACAATAAGCTGCCCACTAAATTGAAAGATCCGGGCAGCTTTATAGTTCAGATCACTATAGGGTAGAGCATCCATGCGCGAGGATTGTGTAACCTTGGAGCGAGCAAAACCTGATGCCAACATCACAGTATAAAAAATTCGGGTTGGGTAGTCCAAAACCCACCACCATGTCACGACCCAGGGGTACCCCCAAGATGTAACATGGCGTACCTGACCCTGAAGGGGTCTCATATAAGCCCATAGCATATCCTGAACATAATATAATAGAAAAGTACGGAAAATTTAAATATTTTCTGTACAATCAAAATCATTTTCATAAAAGCAATTGGAAGTCTTTCTATACTTTGTCTCAAACCATCTAATACCACTACAACAAAAAAAAGATATAGCGGCAATTAAAAAGGGCATTAGCGGCCATAAGTATAGCCGCTATAGCCTTTACCAGCCAATGACCTTTGGCCGCTATATCAGGGGTCGGCAAAGGCTTTTGCGGCCATTTGGACAAAAGCTGGTAAAGCCAAGCTCTTTTGCCGCTAAAACTCATTTGATTTAGTGAAAAAAAATTGCGGCAATTAAAAAGGCTGGTAAATCCAATCCAAAGCGGTTAGTTATTCTTCTATAGCGTCCATTTTTATAGCCAGTAAAACCAACTAAATTGCCGCTAAAATAGGTTTGTTCTAGCAACAATTGCTCGCGGTAATTTAGATGGCTGTTAAATCAAATAAAAACAGTTAGTTATACTTGTGTAGTGTCCATTTTTACAACCGGTAAATCCTACTAAATTGCCGCTAAAATGCATTAGTTCTAGTGGCAATTGAAATAGTTATTAAATCAAATTTAAAACGACAATCATGTTCATGTAGCGTCCATCTTTATAGTTGGTAAATTCGATAAAATTGCCTCTAAAATCTCATATCTTAAACGACAATAGTTTGGTGGTGATTATAAAGGCTATAATATCCTTCTGTAAACATTTTAATTTCCCCCATTTAGCATCCAATATTTTTGGCTAGAAAAATAACTTAGTTTGACGCTAAAAGTTACAAACTTTAACGACCAATTGGTTAGCCAGAATAAATAATTACTACATCCATTCATAAAATTATCTAGTTCACACTTCTACTGATAAGTTTATAACTCATAAATCCAACAAAATTCTAATCAAAATAAAACCTATTAGATGCGATGATGTTTGTCAAATGCTAAAAAATATATAATATAATTCATAGAACATAATATATCTCATCAAATATAAACAAAATGAAGTAATAATCCAAACTATAGTATCATAACTTTAAAACTAAACTTATATTCACGAAATATCTAGTATAATTATATAATCAATCCAATAAAATAGTGTCTTCAAAGAATTTCCACAATGGTTCACCATATTGTAATATTTCACAGGCAAACATTTTGAACGTCATACCGCATGACCGGAAATATTAAAATAAATGTGTCAAAAGATGAAAAAATTACGAGATAGGCCAAGTTCTCATACTTGAATGAAATATTTACTAGACCAAATGTTACAAAAAAAAAGCTATGTACAAATACCAATGACCCTAGTTTCTCCCCTTATTGATACAGATACATTTAGTAGTAACAAAGTTCCAGTTCAAATCCATATAACATAAGAATGAGTGAATTATATCATCTCATAGAAAACAACTCAAAGATTCAACTAACTATACTACAGGGGCTGGCAACTATGCTGATGACTTTGGGATAAAAATCAAGGGGTGGCAATGCATCAACATCATTATTTCAATTGGAAATGCAAAATCCATGGTATGCAGAAGACAGTTCAGTATGAAGATATTCACAACCTAGAAAAAAAACAATGAAAAAGCAGAAGCACATTCATAGCATTTGCAAAAAACAATGCAAGAACGAAAGCTTATTAACAGCCTGAGTAGCAAACTATGAAAAACAATTCTGAGGACAAAAACTATGAGAGGAATTCCACCTGAAGCAATCTGCCCCACATCAATCAACAAAAAGAGGTAACAACTTACCAGACTGGAAAGATACAAAATAAACCACAGTAATACAGGTCTGCTGAATGTACAATACATATGCATACACACACATACATTAATTTATGTCTCAAAACCCCTGTTCAATAGGGGATGACAACCAATCAAATTTACATCAGTATTGAACACCTAAAACCTATTTAAGGTTTCTTACCGTTGGGTAACCCTACAATAGACCAAGTGTCATTTGCAGCTAATGCCTTAAACTCCTTACTCATAGCGTGAAACTAAGGCACAGAAGCAACTTGAGTGTAAGTGCAGGGTTCAAAAACATGATGCAGACTAAGGGTTTAATACTAGAGGTAACAAGTTGATGAGAGGTTTTAGTAGATCTTCTAGGTGAAAGAATACATTGTACAAAGTAAGACCAGGAAGCAGTGTTAAGGAGCGAATGTTAGAGACTTTAACTTTGTATCCATTTAGAAGTGAAACAAGACAAGGAATAGGTAATGTTTTAACATTGAAGAGTGAAGAAAGGTCACATCGATGTTGTGATCTGATGCTCCAGAATCTATTGTCCAAATGGTATCACTAATCTTAGTAAATAAATTAGTTTTGAAAAAAACATTGTCAGTCAAGATTTTACCTGTAAAGTTAGCAAATGCTATGAGGATTAGTGAGTGGTGAAAGATGAGAGTGCTGCAAGTGGGACAGTATGTGGAAGGACTGATCTTTGGTCAGACTAGAAACATTGACAGGCAGGTTTTAAACATGAGATAAACCAAAACATCAGATTGTGCACATGTATGACCAGTACCACAAGTTGGAAATTCAGTATGTGTTGATGTCTTGCTTAGACCAGTATTCTTAGGGTCACCAGCATTCTCTCTGAACTTCAAATGAGAAGGATAATAATGTAGCTTGTAACATTTCTCAATGGTGTGATTGTCTTTGCAATACAAAACAAAATAGGTTGTGATGGATCAAATGATACTCTGGAGTTTGGAGACTCTAGCAGTGAAACAGGCAGAATTGGATCCAAAATGAGAAGTAGAAGAAACTTGTCTCTGTTTCTATTCAACCAACACAGACGTGGTTTCATCAAAAGAAGTTAAGAACATTCCTTCTCACTTGTAGATAAGTCTCATTGAGTTCCATTGTTTCTATCAGGTAAGACTAACGATTGGACATCGAAGGAACTAGAGCAAACTACTAAAGCAGAGGATATAGTGTTGTTATGTAAGTCACTCATCCTTATGCGTGCTACTTTATACTTAACAGGAGAACAAAAATGAGCTGGTAATTTGATCTAGATCTTTCAAATTCAGAAATTGTTCAGAAAGGAAACCTTTTCAACTATTTCGTTAATGGTAGTTATATTTTTATTTAAAGTTTTCTTATTGTAAAACATAAAGTAAAAGATTTTTTTCGTTGAAGAAGGCTTATGTTCTCTAGAAGTAAATATATTCATTGGATGATTAGAGGACCAGTTCGAGTAATCAGACAACTAATATTAAGCTATACCAACAGAAGCTATAGATAAAACTAACAATATTTCAGGGGCTACCAACAATGTAGATGAATCAAGGATGAAATTCACGGGCTGGCAAAGCATCGAAAAGAGCTATCTTAATTGAAAAATGCAAAATCGATGATATGTAGATAATAAAAAATCCCACCAATACAAACTGGCAGCAGGCCAGAGAATGATGCCAACAGAAAGTTAATACATCTAAAGAGAAAATAAGTGGACAATGTAGCTTCAGTAATCAGACCACTAATATGCAACTATACCAACAAAACCTATAGATAAAACTAACTACATTTCAAGCGATGCAACAATACCAACAAAACCTATAGATGCAACTATACCAACAAAATCAACAAAAACAGGCAGCAGGCCAGAGAATGATAGCAATAGAAAGAGGTGTACTCTATGTTGTTTGGTAACTTTGGTATATGTCATTTTGGGATTAATTTATTTTGTGCTTGTATGTCTTTGCTCGTCATATCTTCTCTCTTGTGAATACTACTTCAAGTTTTACAAATCATGATTGTCTTATCAGGTAAGACTAATGATTGGAAAGTAAAGGAACTAGAGCAAACTGTTGAAGCAGCGGATACATTGTTTTTATGTAAGTCTCTCATCCTTATGCATGCTACTTTATACTTTACAGGAGAGCAAAAATGAACTGGTAATTTGATCAGATCTTTCAAGTTCAGAAATTGTTCAGAAAGCTAACCTTTTCAACTGTTTCGTCAATGGTAGTTATCTTTTTATTTAAAGTATTCTTATTGAAAAACAAAACATAAAAAAGTTGTTTCTTTGAAGAAGGCTCATGTTCTCAAGAATTAAATATATTCATTGGATGATTAGAGGACTAGTTCGAGTTATCGTACAATTAATATTCTGATATACCAACAGATGCTATAGATAAAACTAAATATATTTCAGGGGCTAGCAACAATATAGATGAATCCAGGATAAAATTCAAGGGCTCGCAAAGCATCGACAAAAGCTATCTCAATTAGAAAATGCTAAATCGATGATATATAGATAATAAAAAAATAGAGAATAGGGGATGAGGTGTATATGGTTTAGTTCAAGTAATCAGATCATTAACACTCAGCTATAAAAATAGAACCTATAGATAAAACTAACTACACATCATGGACAAGCAATAATCGAGATGAATTTGGACTCGTATAGTAACTCAAACAGTCGCATCGAAGGATAAAAAGGAGTAACACTATGAGAAGTTGGAGTATTTTTAGCAACAATAGGTATCCTCTTGTTTGTGCTATTTGTCTATGGCCACTATCAGCGTCGTGGACCTGATAAATATTAACAGAATAGTTAAAAATACTTTTATATGATTAAATTTTATTAAAAAATAATGTCTAAAACTTATGGAATCAAGTTACGTGTCCACTTGAGGTGTCATTGATATTTTGAGGCATGGATTCATTAGGAGCATGTTTGCGCATGAATTGTCGCATTTGGAGTAATTCTAATTGCATTATATCCAGATTTTGTTTCATCTTATTAATTTCTTCATTTTGTTTTTCCTTTAATTCATTTATCTCCTGTTCTAACCTTTGTACAATTTCATTAGATGAATCATCTTCATCAATCTTCTCTAAGAAAGATCTACTACCACATAGAGAAGAAGGAGTTGGACCAAGTCCTAAGCCACGAACATACCCACTTCTTTCATTTCCTAATACCTGGGAATACACATCACCTTTCCAAGCAATACGAGGAGGAGGTTGGTCAGTAGATCCCTCACTATTTCTCATCTTCTCATTTATCATGTCCAAACCAAAGAAAATATATTAAATCCAATTTGGAATTCCTCTATTCGCTTTTTCTATTTTTCCCTTAATTTTTTCCAATGTAGATAATAAAAGAAAGAAGAAAAATTACAATTTTTTTGGCCGAATCATCATCCAATGGTATACCATCCACACATTGTTTATGAGTTAATAAGAATATTTATGCTCGTGTAGGCTCTCTACCATTTGCAGTCTAATACAATAAAATTTATGTCATCTATGCTTGACAAGAAGAGTTAAATTATTATAGTTTCAAATTTCAGCAGCTTTACCTACTCATCCTTCAAGGTAGCAATACTTTTGGATCCTCCTGTGTGAGGCATCTTTTGCTTGGTCCTATTATTCCTATTTTCTTGGGTATGTCTCTGTCATTGAAAAATTAAAACGATATATTTTGATTTATGAATAAAAATTGAGCATAACAAAAATCTAAACACTACGAAAATTAGCAACTAGGAGAATGCTGTAAATATTTGTTGATACCTTAGCTTTGTCGGAAAGCCAATAAGATACAAGACCACTCCATTGATCTTGGTCAATTTTTTAGCAAAGCGTTTTTAGTCTTATACTTTGGAATATGGTCACCTTTTAAGTGACACTTGTAATCTTTCCATTTCTTTCCTAGTGACTTTAAGACAAAGGCTTCTCCACATTGTGGGATAAAGAGCTTCTTCTGAAAAAATAAAGCCCACATTTAGAAAATAGAATCATGTATAACAGACCTTGCTCACCTCATAATAATAACTACACCATACCGTCACAAAATTAAGCAATTTCTTATTTTACTCATTGTCGAAATTTCTCCAATCATCTACGTGTAGGGGTGTTAATTCTGGAGTTCTTGCAATAATTCCTAGAAAGCTAGAAAGTTTTCGACCCTCTTTTCCAATAGCTTGATTACGACTATTAAATGGCACATCAACTGTTTTTCCCGGAGGAGGTTTCCAAATATCTTTTAGTAAAGTAGGTCTACGTACCTTTCTTGCCTCTAAATTACCTAGAAGGAAAAATAATTGAAGGACATCAAATGATAAAAACTTATATGGTTAAACAACTGAGAGATGCTTTGCAATATGTTAAATAATAGTATCGCGACAAAACAATAGAAAACAAAAACAATATATTATACATGTTGCCTACCTGATATATCTTTTTTAAATTATGTCTTACTCAGATGTTCACTATGCTGCAATTCTGGAGTTTTAGAGTATATAGATTCTTGAATAAGACAGTAACGCAAGAAAATTCTTAAAGGTTACAAACCTATTATTCTTGAACTTGACTCACAATTTGTTCTAAGATGACTCAGGATGGAATAGATATCCAGCTCATTCTTTCCTTAATTAGACAGACATAATTGGAAGTTGTGGCTGAAGGAAGCTTTGAGACTCATCTAATACATGACTCTCATTTTCTTATCTTATCATTTATAATCTATAGAGATATGGTAATTGGCTTTAGCTATGAATCTATACAAGCAGAAAATCGAAGAGGTTATTTGACAGGAAACTTGACATTACAATGTCAAGTTTCGAGCAAATGTTAACATTTTTTAGCTTTTCACACTAAAATATACAGAAAATGGACAATAGTAACAAAAACTCTTCAGTTCCATCAACAATTCTTTTCCTAGCATGTATAACTAATAAGAATTAGACATATTAAAAAGTATTACCTGATTCATCAGTGCCACCAACAGAATTAGTCAACTCATTAGTTGATCACCGTGATCTTGGGTTTGATTGTGATTCTCACTATTTATCAGTTGCTCAATATAAGGTTGGGCTTGATCGATATTCCATTCATCCATCAACTGCTCAACATATTGTCGCAGACCTTCATCATTTTGTAGTTGAAAGTCCAATCTGTTGCGACCTCTAGTTTGAATACTTTCTTATCCAAATATGAAATAACTATGTAGATGCATTAAGTTGTACTAGTAGCAGAATTACAGGACACATCCAATACAAGAGAAAGCGTTATCATCTTAAGCTTTGAAAACACATACTAATGCACCAGAAATAAAAAAAATATCCAATTCATAAGAATACATTAACACTTCATAATCCAAAGGATAAAAAAACAAAATAAAAGAAAGACAAGCACTGAAAGTTCACCCAAAACATTAACTAATCAACCAACACAAACATGAAAAATTTATAGCTAACCCTCATTCATCTTCTATAACCACCTATCATTCAGGATCACCTTCATTTTCAATATCATTTCCTCATTCGAGATTAGCTTCACTGTTATTTAGAGAAGCTTGAGTATGGACTTCCATATCAATTACTATCCCATCGACTCCACTCCTTACCCAATCATTATTATCAAACTCTGAAACATGGGAATTCTCTAAGATAGCCAAGTCAGTAGAATCAATCTATATTGATGACTCGAGTTGCACACTATTTTGCTCTCCCATATCAAAAACATCTCGAGGTCTAATTAACCTAGGGACAAACCATTCATGATCAAGAGGATCTCGCACAAATATTACTCGTTGAGCTTCTTCTGCAAAAATAAAGGGTTCATGACGGTCTCGGTCGCCAGAATCAGCCAAGAGTGAAAGATTCATAACTGTGAAACCCAAGTCATCTTCCATAACTCCTCTACCTTTGGTTACATCAACTCAATCACACTTAAATAAGACAACCTTAAATTCTTCATAGTAGTTTAGCTCCACAATTTCAGTCAATCTACCATAATATGAGATATTTGAACACTTTGGAGCATTGTCGCTTGAACTTGCATAACTTTCGGCTTTTGAAATGACCATAACACCACTATTTTGTGTTTCTAGGTACTTTTCACTTTGTTTTGTTTTGAACCGATACCCGTTATTTAAATCATACGCATTAAATATTTTCGCAATGCAACTCGGCCCTTTTGCAAGAACTTTAATATTCTTTAAGATAACAGATGTGACCTCCAACTCTTTTACCTAACCAAATAGAAAGATTAAACTATAAATTTGGATATAAGGATGAGTAAAATAATTAAGGTAACCAATAACTTAGTCATACTACTTACTTTCTCCTTGAACCACTCACTAAATGTATCGAAATGCATACGATCAAGTTGATGTTGTGTCAAACGACGCTTACGATGTGATCTCTTGATTTCAGCAATATGCTCTATGTTCATGTGATTCATATATATCAATTTTGTTATCAAATGAAGTAATATACACTTAATCAACAATATATATAACACTTACTTTTTATAACTCTCAACCACCTCTGACTCACAATCTCATCACTTTATCGTCTTGACCAATAATAATTTGAATCTCCACCCTCCAAATATCGTGAGCAAAATGCCAAACATTCATTTGCTATGTATGTTTCTGCTATTGAACCTTCAGGACATGCACGATTACGAATTGGTTTTAGAGGCCACTGAAAAAGTCTGACTCAGTAGAGAGAGGTTGAGAACGGCTCAAAGCCGGCAAAAGTCTTATGCCGATGTGAGGAAAGGGATCTAGAATTTGAGGCTAACAATTGGGTCTATTTTAAAATTTCACCCATCAAGAGTGTAATAAGATTTGGCAAGTAGGGGAAGATTAGTCCCCGGTATGTAGGCCCATACATAATTTTCAGGTGTATTGATAAAGTTGCCTATGAGTTAGCTCTGCCAAGTGAGTTGGCTTCGGTGCATCCAGTGTTTCATGTTTCTATGCTCAAGAAGTGAGTTGGGGATCTGACATCCATTATACCCTTAGAAGGGTTGGGGGTTGATAAAAGTATTTCATATGAGGAAGTTCTGGTAGAGATTCTAGACCGACATGTTAAGAGGTTGAGAAACAAGGAAATAACTTCTA
The DNA here is from genome assembly GCA_029582725.1 of Solanum chiquidenum. NCBI lineage: Eukaryota > Viridiplantae > Streptophyta > Magnoliopsida > Solanales > Solanaceae > Solanum > Solanum chiquidenum. The sequence goes on from JAJOOS010004007.1 coordinate 69,179, forward strand.
TGAAGGTTTTTTGGAAGAATCAACTAGTTGAGGGTTCTACTCGGGAGGCCGAGGCCGATATGAAATCCTGCTATCCTCATATATTTCCTTGTACTCCTATTCTAGCTTAAGGTAAGTAGTTCCTCTTGAGTTTTTCTTGGTTTGGGTGCCATGTGTCACGGCCCAAACTAAAGGGGCGCAACTGGATCCTAATGCCAGAACTTAGGCCTGACCCGACCCTGCTGAACCATTTGCTACTAGCGCATGGCAGCCACACGCAATCAAGAAAACAAACAAGTATATCTCGGCTTAAAACAAAGCCCTCGGCCGGCAAGGCCCATGTCAACAAATCTATAAAAGAAACAACTACTCCCAAGAGTTCATATAAGGAAATAGCCAACTAGCACAAAAGTCTTGATTGGGCCGTCGAGACCACCATGATCTCTATACCAAAACTAAAAGCAGGTATATATCAAGATAATACATCAAACAACTCACAAGATTCAGCAAACCAACAAAGTAGGCCAACATGGCCATAACGTAGCTATACACCCCACACACTAGTCTGCAAGCCTCTGAGAGTAGTAAAGATTGGAGGGACAGAGCCCCAGCCTACCCATAAAAATATATACAACAAAAGCTAACAAATCTCCCAACTCTGGCAGCTCTGGAGGAAAGGGGCTAGCCAACCAGACAAAAGTTAATTCTGCTGCTAGGAGGTCTACTAGGTTGTCTGTCGGGACCTGCATACATGAATACAGCCCCCAGTCAATGGGGCAACATAACTAAATAATGTATAGAGTATGAAAGGCTATAGACTAAATGACCAAGTATCATAATATACCAAAATCAATCAGGTAAGGAAATCAAAATTTAGATAAGAATGCTAACCCACTGCTGAATCTAATAATACAAAAATGATCAAACATAAACCTAACAAAACCCCCATAAGCTTTTTAGGTACAAATAACATACCACCAACCTAAGCCCCCATAAGCCCAGAAGGTGCCAAATAAATCTACATACCCCTATCGGTAAGTCCTTGCCTTCGTAAGAAGTCACATAACCCTTTTTGGCAATGATATAGCCTCATAGGCAGCGCATAGCCCTTTTAGGCAACATCATAGCTCTGTGGGCTCCGCATATCCCTCTTTTTCATAAACATAGCCCTATAGGCAACACATAGTCATCTTTGTCATCAAAATAGACCTGTAGGCAACACATAACACTCTTTGGCATCAATATAGCCCCGTGGAAAACACATAGCCCTCCTAGGAAATAACGTAGTCCTATTAGGCAACATCATATCCTCCATAGGTAGTTCATAGCTCAACAACTAACCACAGTAGCCCCAAGGCCGACAAAAAACAATTGAATAGGCCAAAGGCGAGCAATTTAGCTATAAATAATATATATATATATATATACAAAGTTTCCATGTCGTTTTTAACTTAGGGTCGTTCTTAACAGATTATGAGTCGCTATAATGAGGGTTTATATCCACTGAATCAGTCAACCACTCACAATTACATCTAGAAGATCACCAACATTAACTACCCTATTATATCACTCCCAAGCTCTAAGGAAACATGCCGAACGAAATGAATAGCCTTAACATACCTTTTCATTTATAAATTATGCTTAAAATACCTCTGTCAGCACCACTACGACACATAAAAAAGTAAAATCAATCAGTAATTAAGGACAAGAATTACTACAACAATTTGATAATCGCTATGGATTCCTATCGTAAATTACTAGCCAAGACCTAAGGTATCCATAAACTGATAAAAAAATGGTTCCTACATTTCTTTATATGCCCAGAACACTTGCATAAATAAAAACACTGAAAAAAACCCTGTTGCCACAACCTCCACGGAGTTACACCGCTCAATTCACCATGAAAACTATACCAAAATGACGAGCTCGCGACGTACGGCAATTTATGATAAGGAGTCAAAAAGAGATCATGAACACACAAGGATGATTTGAGGAGTAATTCTCTGATTTTTATGGGTTTATTACGAGCTGGAATGAAGAAACAACGAAGAAAATGCTATCTTATAAGGTTCCACCGGCCTACGGGATCCACCTCACGTGCCTGCTTGCACAGTCTCTTAAAAATGTGAATATCTTTCTATTCTGAAGTCGTATGAACAAAAAGTTTGATGAGTTAGAAACTAGACTCGTAGACCTTCGATTTGATAGGTCGTGGGTCTTATAACTCTTTATAGATTGAGAGAAAACCTCCGAGACATCTGACCAAAATTTTAGAGAAATATTTAAAAAAGAACTTACGATAACTTTCGACAACTTTTATTTTGCGAGTTACCTAACTTCAAAACTTGAGATACAACCCTTGAACACTTAAAATATGGCATACCACATCATTCTTAATTTATTACTCACCCTCTTTGTCTTTCCACATAGGTACGAGTTAATTTAGATATTTCAAAAAGTCGGGGTGTTACATCCTTCCTCCCTTAGAAACATTCGTCCTCGAATGAAAAATCTGAGTCACGCGGTTAAGTCCTTAGGAGTTGCCAAAATTTATGCAGAGTAACCTTTGTAAATATGACTATCCAAGAACCTGAAACGCAGATATTCTAACGTAGGCATCTCACCAAACGACATAAATAGCTAAGCACTATAGCTCCGCAATAACAGTGCGAGTAAAATACAACAACAACAACCATAATAATAAGCAATAATATAAAAAAATCATATATGTATCCTACCTCACTTCCCTAATATAAACTGATATGCCATCACCCTGGAAACAAGTGAGGATATTTGGACATCATGCCATCCTCAGCTTCCCAGACCACCTCTTCTCTATTCTTGTTTATCCACAATAATTTAACCGAAGCCACCTCTTTGGTCCTCATTTTACGGACCTGTCGATCTAATATGGCAACTAGAGTTTCCTCATAGGACAACTCCTCTGTGATCTTAACATCCTCAACTGGGACAACCCGAGAAGGGTCTCCTATGCACTTCCATAAAATCGATACATCGAAAATTGGATAAATAGATTCTAGCCCCGAAGGCAATTCTAACTCATAAGCCACTCGTCATACCCTCCGAAGGATCCAATATGGCCCAATGAATCTTGGACTAAGTTTTACTTTCTTGCAAAATCTCATAACACCTTTCATGGGTGAGACTTTTAAGAATACCAAGTCATCAACACAAAACTCTATGTCCCTTCATCGCACGTCTGAGTATGACTTCTATCAGCTTTGAGTTGTTAGCTACCTCTCCCGAATGATCTTAACCTGCTCCAGTATCTGCCGTACTAAATCAGGTCCAATCAACCCTATCTCACCTACCTCAAAACATCCAATGGGGGATCTACATTTTCGACCATACAAAGCCTCATAAGGTGTCATCCCGATGCTGGAATGATAACTATTATTGTATCAGAACTCAATAAGAGTTAAGTGGTGATCCTAACTTCCATTAAAGTCCAACAGGCAAGCCCGTAACATGTTCTCGAATGTTAAAATGGTACATTCATCTTGGCCATCTGTCTGAGAGTGAAAGGCGGTACTGAGAATAGCTTGCGTCCCTAATCCTTTCTGGAAAGACTTACAGAAATTAGTGGTAAATTGTGCTCCTCTATCCGAGATAATAGATATTGGGACGCCGTGAAACCTAACAATCTCTTGGATGTAAATCTTTGCATAATCTTCAGCTGTAAAAGTAGTGTTGACTGGTAAGAAGTGAATTAATTTTGTTAGTCTGTCAACAATTACCCAAATAGAGTCAAACTTATCACACGGTCAAGGTAACCCAGTAATAAAGTCCATATTAATTGCTTCCCACTTCCACAAAGGAATTGGACTAGCCCAGCGGGGTTTTGGTGCTTAACCTTAACCTGTTGGCAGTTTGGACACAGTGCCACAAACTCAGCAATATCCTTCTTAATTTCGTGCCACCAATAGATCTACTTAATATCATGGTACAACTTCATCGAACCAGGGTGAATAAAATAACGGGAATGATGTGCCTATTCCATAATCTGATGTCGAAGCCCTGCAACAACCGAAACACACAATCGATCGCAATATCTGAGGACTCCATCTTCTACTATATCAAATTCTAAAGACTAATGATCCTGAGGCTTGTCTCTGAGCTGCTCTAAGCTAGGATCCTCCTGTTGCCTTGCTTTTACCTCCACAACTAGAGATGACACGGTTGTGTCCTGAATTGTGGCCCCACTGTCATCTACCTCTAATAATCTGGCTCCCAAGATAGCTAACTGATGAAGCTCTCATCCTAGCTCACGTTTCTCAACACCTAAATAGGATAAAGTACCCATACATCTTAGACTTAGGGCATCCGCTACCACATTTTCCTTTCCTGGATGATATAAAATATCCACGTCGTAGTCTTTCAGTACCTCAAGCCACCAACGTTGTTGCATATTTAACTCCTTATGTCTTAAGATATATTGAACGCTCTAATGATCTGTGAAGATGTCAACATGAACGCCATACAAATAGTGTCTCCAGATCTTTAACGGATGCGCAACTGCAGGAAACTCTAAATCATGGGTTGGATAGTTCTTCTCATGCTTCCTTAACTACCTTGAAGCATATCCGATAACTTTACCATGTTTCATTAAAACACATCCCAACCAACACCAGAAGCATCGCAATAGACCGCATAGCCCTCTGAACCCTCTGGCAATGATAGAATTGGTGTTGATGTCAACATGTCCTTCAGCTCCTGGAAACTATGCTCGCAAGCCTCAGTCCACTGGAACTTAGTTGCTTTTTTAGTCAGCTTCGTTAATGGTGCTAAAAGTGAAGAAAACCCCTCTACAAACCTTCTGTAGTACCCAACTATTCCTATGAAACTACGAACCTCAGTCGGATTCATGGGTCTGGGCCAAGTCTTTACGGCCTCAATCTTTTGTGTATCAACCGTAATGCCTGCATCTGATACAATATGGCCTAGGAAAGCCACATAGCTCAACCAAGACTTACACTTAGAGAACTCTGCATAAAGTTCCTGCTCTCGAAAAACCTGAAGGTCTACTCGCAAATGATCTTCATGCTCATCTTTTGAATGCGAGTAGACCAAAATATTATCGATAAATAAAATTACAAACGTATCTAGATATAGCCTGAGTATACTATTCATCAAGGCCATAAACACTGCCAGGGCATTGGTCAATCCAAAAGATATAACCAAACACACAAAATGCCCATATCTAGTTCTAAATGCTATCTTTGGAATATCTTTCTCCCGAACTCTTACCTGATGGTACCCTAATATTAGATCATTCTTCGAGAAGTACTTAGCACCGTATAGTTGATCCAACAAGTCATCGTATCCTCAGAAGGGGATACCTATTCTTTAGAGTAGTCTTGTTCAGTTGTCCATAATCGATACACAACCTCAGCAAGCCATATTTTTTTCTCATAAATAATATTGGTGCACCCCATGGTGAAGCACTAGGCCTGATAAAGCCTTTATAAAGTAAATCTTTTAGTTGATCCTTCAACTCCTTCCCCTCAGCAGGAGCCATTCTATAAGGAGGGATAGACATGAGTTGTGTACCGAGTAGCATATCGATAGCAAAATTAATTTCCCATTTTGGAGGGATACCAGGAAGCTCGTCTGGAAATACATCTAGAAACTCATTAACTATCGGAATAGACTGAAGATTCGGTGGTTCTGCATCTATATCATGACGCAAACAAGATGATAAATACAACCCTTAGTAATCATCCTGCTCGCCTTATAATAGGAAATAATCCTACCTTTCGGCGTTGGTGTATCGCCTTTCCATTCCAGAACTGCCTCTCCTGGAAAGTGGAATCTAACAATCCTTGTTCGGCACTAAACATTATCATATCAAGACTCTACCCAATCTATACTTATAGTGATATTGAAATTGACCATCTCTAACTCTACCAAGCTACAGAGGTCTGACGGTCGATAATTTCTACCGTGCAACCTCGATAGACTGTCTTGGCAATAATAGACTCACCAACTAGTGTAGATACAATAAATGGTCGATCTAATGACTCTGCTACTAAACATAACTTCCCCGTAATAAATGGGGTAACATAGGATAGAGTAGGTCCAGGATCTATCAAACCATAAACACAATAGGAACAAGCAATAAATGCACCTGCCAGAACATCTACTGATGACTCTGAGTCCTGTCGGCCGACTAGTGAATATGTACGATTTTGTCCACTACCATAACTAGATTCTTCCTCTCTCCTCCGCCTCAGCCTCTACCTGCTAAAGTCTGGTCCCCACGCCCTGTAGACTCTGCTTATGAGAAGGAACCTACTACTGACTGGTCGATTCACCTATACCACCCTGACCTATGGTCGGGCAGTTCCTCCATCCATGCCCTTGCTGTCCACAAGAATAACAACATGTGGAACCCTGTCTACACCTCCTGGAATGCATCCTACCACAAGTAGCACAATATGGCGGTGCTGTCCCAGCTTCGCCTAAACACCTCTGCTGCTGAGAGCCTGATGCTCATGAACCCTCACCTGGGCCTGACTGTCCCTGAGGATCAAATATACTACACTGGAACTATTGTGGTGAAGGTCTAGGTTGCATACTAGAATATTGGGGTCTGGGACCACCCTAAAAATCTCCCGGTGAACTCGCGGTCCTAGCCCTCTTCTGTCTCTCTCTCTCTCGACCCTCTCCCTTATATACTATAAATGTCGGTGATCCGCTATGCCTTGTTCCAAAGCCTTAATTCACGAGATATCCATATTATCATTAAGTTCAGCGGTAGAACAAGCGTTGATATAGTCTGAGTCAAGTCCTCCCACAAATCTACGCACCATGTCATGCATCGTATCAACAAATGTTGTTTCATATCTAGCCGATGAATCAAATCTCAGCCCGTACTCTCAGACACTCATGTTGCACTGCCGGAGGTTTAGAAACTAGTCCACCCGACCATCCCTAATCTCTCGAGGAAAATAGTGATATATGTAAGATTTTGTAAAGCTATCCCAAGTGGGTAGCGATGTATCTTTTCCCCTAGATCTCTCCAACTTTCGTACCACAATACTGCAACATCATGCAATCAAAATGATGCTAACTCAACTGACTCAGTCGCTGAGGCATGCATGACTCTGAAGATCCTATGAAGTTGATCAACAAAGTGCTGAGGGTCCTCTCTGCGATATGTCCCTGTAAACTGTGGAGGATTCAAGGCAAGAAATTCATGAACACTTAAACTTACAGGCCCTTCAAAAGGTCCGGCAGCATTTGGTGCAACTGGCTAGTGCTGTGTAGCTACCAATTGTGCTAACATACATAATGCACTCTTGAAATCCATGTCCGATGGAATAGGAGGAACTAGAGGTGGTACTGCTGGTGGAATCAGGGATTTTGTAGCCCTTGGAGGCTCCTGAAGCGATGGAGAAGTTATAGGGGCTGAGAAGATATCTCCCCCTAGGTCTTACAATGGGCTACCGCCACATGTGGTACCTTGCCAGTACCCTCACCTACAGTTGTATCTAGCCGCTGGCTAGTTGTAGTCTGTCTGGTGTCAGCCATCTTTATCTGCATACAAATATCAATTATAAATTAAAAACCTCAACCCTTAAGACACCGCTCTATAGCAGGAGGTGAGCAAAAGAAGGATAGTCATTATAACATGCCCGGTAGCTTCTTGCTTATCGAATGTTGTGCACAACACATTTATAAACAAAACACTACTAGACACAGCTTGCAGACTCCCTAGGATATGACGTTGCTCTGATACTAAGTTTGTCACACCCCAAACTAAAGGGGTGCAACTGGCTCTTAATGCCAGAACTCAGTCCTGAGCCTACCCTACTGAACCATTTACTACTAGCGCATGGCAGCCACACGCAATCAATAAAACAAACAAGTATATCTCGGCTTCAAACAAAGCCCTCGGTTGGAAAGGGCCCATGTCAACAAATCTATAAAAGAAACAGCTACTCCCAAGAGTTCATATAAGGAAATAGCCAACTAGCATAAAAGTCCTGATTAGGCCGTCGAGCCCACATTGACCTTTATACCAAACCTGAAAGAAGTTATATATCAAGACAATACATCAAACATCTACAAGCATCTAGGAGTAGTAAAAATTGGAGGGACAGGGCCCCAGCCTACCCATAAAAATATATACAACAAAAGCTAACAAACCTCCCAACTCTGGCAGCTCCGGAGGAAAGGGGCTAGCCAACCAGGCAGAAGTCAATCTTGTTGCTTACGAGGTCTACTGGGTCATCTGTCAGGACCTGTATACATGAATGCAGCGCCCCATGCAATGGGGCGTCACTACAAAATAATGTACAAAGTATGAAAGGATATAGACTAAATGAACAAGTATCATAATATACCAAAAGCAATCAGGTAAGGAAATCAAAATTAGTATAAGCATGCTAACCCATTACTGAATCTAAAAATACAAAAAATGATTAAATATCAACCTAACCAAGCCCACATAAGCTCGTTAGGTACAAACAACATACAACCTACCTAGACCCCCATAAGCCAAGAAGTTGCCAAATAAATCTACATACCCCTATCGGTAGCTCCTTGTCTTCATAAGAAGTCACATAACCCTTTTTGGAAATGTTTTAGCTCCGTAGGCAGCGCGTAGCCCTCTTAGGCAACATCATAGCTCTGTGGGCTGCACATATCCCTCTTTTGCATCAACATAGCCCTGTAGGCAATACATAAACCTCTTTTGCATTAAAATAGCCCCGTAGGCAACACTTAACACTCTTTGATATCAATATAGACCCATGGGCAACACATAGCCCTCCTAGGCAATAACATAGTCCTATTAGACAACATCATAGCCCCCTTAGGCAATTCATAGCTCAACAACTAACTACAATAGCCCCAAGGGAGACAACAAACAATTGAATAGGCTAAAGGCGAGAAATTTAGCTATGAACACTATATATATATATATATATACATATATATATATATATATATAGTTTCCATGTCGTTCCTAACTTAAGGTGATTCTTAACAGATTATGAGTCCCTATAATGAGGGTTTATAACCACTCAATCATCCAACCACTCACAATTACTTCTACAAGATCACCAACATTAACTACCCTATTATATCACTCCCATGCTATAAGGATAAATGCTGAACGAATGGAATACCTTAACATACCTTTCTGTAATGACTTGGAAAATGATAGGTTAAACAAGAGCATAAACCTGAGGGTCAACGTCATGGTACGTTCCAGACTCCGTAGTTGAAAGACCTTTTTGATGATGGTTAGGGGTGGCAAGGGCATGTTCCAAGCCAAGGGGGCAAGGCCTTAGCCAAAGGCTAAGGCTACCCAACCTTGGCCAAGTTACTGCCCAAGACCATGGACCACTTCACGGTCAGTGGTGATAACCACAGTTCGTAGAAGTGGCCGTGCAGGTCACTTAGTGGTATGGCAAGCAAGGAAAATTGGCCAAGCCACTGCCCAAGTTCCACGGACCACTTCACGGCCAGTGCTCCTGACCACGGACCGTAAAAGTGGCCGTGAAGATTACTTGGCTTGAGGAGGCTTGGAAATGTTGAAGGAGCTACTGCCTATAAGACCAAGGGCAACACCATGGGCCGTGGTAATCCTTCACGGTCCGTAGAAGTGACCTAGTTCCCTGACGAGGCTGCCTCATTTAGGGAGTTTTTGGTAATTTTGTTTTGATGTTTTATTAATTGGGCTTGATTTTAAATGGTTTATATCATATATATATATAGTTTTATGTCTTTTACCAAGTCATTAGCTACATTATTTTCAAAGACCCTAAATCAAAACCACAAAGTTCCTCCTTCCATTATTTCTCTCTCTAGAAGTTCTCAAGGAAGAAGAAGAAGAAGTGGGAGCTATGGTTTGGATTCAAGGCATTTTATTCATCAACTTTCTTGAGGAATCTTAGTAAAGTTATGGTGATCCTTCATCTAGGGTTATTTTTCACCCTAGAGTTAATTTTAAAATAGATTTCGAAGATTGCAAGTTCATGAAAAAACTAGGGTTTTACACAATCTCATGGGTTCTTCTCTCAAACAATTTTAAATGGTTAATAATGTCGTATTATGATTGTATTGATGTGTAATTGGTTTTTTATGAAGGAAAACTCTATGAAACCATGATTTCTCTAAATCCCTAAATTATGCATTCATGAAGTGGGTTTGTTGATTATGAAAGCTTGTGATTGGGTTATGGCTAAATTACTTTGGGTTATTGAATTGTATCATTATATATGCCTTAATTGTGGTAAATCATTGGTGTATTGATGATTTGAGATGTTGGCCTTGAAGGCAAGATATGGTCAACTACTTGTTGAATTATAATGGTGAATTAGATGTTGATCCACTTGAAAGGTGGAGGTGATTATTTAATTTGAACGTTGAGATATTGAATTGATGAATGTTTTCTTTGTATATCATTAAGTATGTATATGGAGATGAAATTTACGAGGTTTCTATAATAATGTTAACAATGAAGTACTTTGAAAGGCTATTCTCAATTGTACCCTAATGAATGAAATGATGTGTTGGTTGAAAGGATATTTTCAATCATACACTAATGAACGAAAATGGGATTCTTAGATTAAAGGCTATTCTCATCTTTGAATCTATGAGTTATCCAATGAATGTAGGGAGGAGATGGATGTTCATCCGTGAGTTTAGGCGGGGTATCTAGTAGCAATTTCTTGAGATGGATGCTCATCCATGAGTTGAGCTGGAGTGTTTAGTAGCAATCTCTTATCCCTTGAATATAATGAATGTTAACTACTCTATGGGAACGTAGGCTAAGCACCGAGTGGATATTGAATGAGATGGATGCCCATCCGGGAGTTGAGGCAGGGCATCTATTAGAAATCTCTTGGGGGTGGATGCTATTCCGTGAGTAGAGTTGGGGTATCTTATAGCAACCTCCTTGTCCCATAACTATGTCCTCAGATATTATAGCTAGTGGATCCACTTAAGCTAAATATCGGTTTACCTTAGGCAAGTAGACAAGCCCTTACGATGTGGGATAGTACATCGGATTCCATGATCTACCTCTCATGGTCTATGTTGTTTAAACACTTGTTCCCATTATGTGAGATGTGTGTTTTATTTTCTTGAGAAGTTTTATAATGTATGGGTATTAGTATGGGATGTTGTCCATACATCACATGAGTAGGCTTCAAGAGGGCTATTGTGAGTTCTCTATATCTGTATGAACTATGTCCCCTTATTGAAGTTAATGAAGAATTTTCATTCTTAAATGTCTAACGTAATGATGCATGACTATACTTGGTTTATATGGTGAGTTACTTCCTTGTCATGAATGTGCTTTCTCTATGGCGGCCTTAAGGAGTACATAGTGTAAGTGGAAGTATGGGATGCTACTTGCACATTGCACAAGTATGACTTAGAGATGTCTAAGATGTTGGTCTTAATGTGGTGTTGTGATTCTTGCAATATTTATGCCTCTTAAATTCATTAGCGTGTGAAGGTAGAAAGTATGAATGATAATTTCACTTTTGGTGACCTTAAGGTGGTACCTTAGTGTAGGTGGTGGTATGGGACGCTACCCATACATTGCACATGGTATAGCTTGAGGGTTTCTTGAGGTGGAGGCTCAAGGTATAAGTTAAATGTGTATATGTGATTGTGTTCAAATGTGAAAATGTGATTTGTATGTTGGTTGTGACTTATTTTATGCCTCATTCATTAAATGTTCATGAACTTTTTCAAAAATGGCATAAAAGCATGCCTTACAAATAAAATGTCCTTTTTAAGCATGTTTTTACATGGTCATCATACTTAGTACATTTCTGTGTGCTAACTCATATTTCTCGTATTTTACTACAAGTGTAGGTTCCGGCAAGTGATTTCTTCTAGCTAGAATTGAAGTGCTTAGATAGAGTTTCCTCCAAGACTTGGTATGTCCTCATGGATTCGAGGAAAAGAAATTTTATGTTTCCTTCTATTCATGTAATAGACATTTAGTAGTCTTTTCGATTGTAAAGGGTCGTGTCCCTACTTCTGTTTTGATATTGTGTCTAAGATGGCCATGCGATACTTTAGTATTCCGCTGCTTTATAAATGAATTTTTCAACTATTGATTTTACTAAGGAAAGTTTTAATTCCCCACTATTTTCCTTATATCGAATGTTTATGAATGTTATGTGGCTTGTATAAGGCTTTTTGGAGTCTTATACGCCGGTTACGCCTAGGGGGTGCTCTCGAGGCATGACAAACATGGTATCAGAGCATAAGGTTTTGGGAATGGTTTTAGGATTGTCGTCTCACAAGCCACGTCTAGTAGATTCTTGTTCATCGGTGTGATTCGTGACACATGTATGAGCGAGAGGCTACATGATGTTAAGAAATTTCACTTTCTTCATTACTCTTGTGTCGTGCCATTCAGCTTAACTCTATAATATTTCTCTCTTATTCCCTGTCCAGTGGTCTTCAAGTGATGTGACTACTCGAAGGGCTAATGCTTCAAGGATCGAGGGAGAAAAGGTAAGTCGAGATACTAATTGTGGCAAGGTGACTAGGTAAGATTTGATAAGTTTGGATGATATCCTTTGGTTTAGATGAGTTGCTTTATGTTTATGTGTTATGTTGATAGAAGGTCATGATGGGGTTTTGAGGTTTGTTGAATCATTTGACGCATAGTGGTGTTTAAGTGATGACTTGTTCCGGCCTTAAAATTGAATAAAGTGATGTTTAAAATAGTTTGCTTAGTTAGCAAGATAAGTGAGTGTTCTTGATGTTCATTAAATAGGTTTGCATGAAATTCTCACCTTATGAGAGGTGTAGTGAGCTTAAGAAGTTTGATACCTTGAGTAGTGTCTTAGTGAGGGATATTGCTAGAGTTGACTAAGAAGCTAATCCGGATGAAGGTACTGGTAAGTTATTGTTCCTTGTTGTTGTGATGAGGTCCTTATGTTGTTTTCATGTTGACCCTAGTATGACTTTACCTTTAAGTGGGCGATAGTATGTTAAGTAGTAGGTTGTGGTGAATTTTGATATCCTTGTCACTTTCCTCTATTCTTATTCAAGCGTGTGACCTAGAGTTCCTTGTAGCTTGTTGCATGTTTTGGAGTCTTTTGTGAAAATGAGTTTGCATGGTCTCCTTATGTTATGCATGCTCTTGATGAATGTATGTTTAAATGTTAAAATGAGTTTTTATGATCTTTTTTCCTCATGTTGATATGCATCTAGTATGAGTTGTCTATGTGCTTCATGAGTTGAAATGATGAGCATGATTATATCGAGTATTGAGAAGAGTTGCATAATTGCTTTATGATGTTGTGATGAGCATGATTTGAGTTGGAGAAGGTAACCTCTAATGACATGAGAAATTTTGACGTTTTGGTGCATAATGAGTTTGTAGATGTAGTTCCTACTTTCTTGTATTGCTTTGAGTTTAATGATGTGGAATCGATGTTTCCTGCTTTGATGTTGTGCCTTATATTGATGTAATATGATTGTTGGAATGCTAGTCTTGAGTTGTTATTCCTTAAAGTTTTTAGTGTCATTCGAGGACGAATGTTCCTAAGTGGGGGATAATGTAAGGACTTGGAAAATGATAGGCTAAACTAGAGCCTCAACGTGAGGGTCAACGTCATGGTACGTGCTATACTGTGTAGTTAAAAGACCTTTTTGATGATGGTTAGGGGTGGCAAGGGCATGTGCCAAGCCAAGGGGGCAAGACCTTAGCCAAAGGCCAAGGCTGCCCAACCTTGTCCAAGCTACTGCCCAAGACCACGGACCACTTCACGGTCAGTGGTGATGAATACGGTCCGTAGAAGTGGCCGTGAAGGTCACTTAGTGGCATGGTAAGCAAGGCAACTTGGCCAAGCCACTGCCCAAGTTCCACGGACCACTTCACGGCCAGTGGTCTTGACCACGGACCATAAAAGTGGCCGTGAAGATTACTTGGCTTGTGGAGGCTTGGCTAAGTTGAAGGATCTACTGCCTAGAGGACCACGGGCACTAGCACGGGCCGTGGTACTCCTTCACAGTCCGTAGAAGTGACCTTCGTCCCTGACGGGGCTGCCTCATTTAGGGAGTTTTTGGTAATTTAATTTTAATGTTTTATTAATTTGGGTTGATTTTAAATGGTTTATATCATAAATATATATAGTTTTAAGTCTTTTAACAAGTCATTAACTCCATTATTTTCAAAGACCCTAAATCAAAACCCTAAAGTTCATCCTTCCATTATTTCTCCCTCTAGAAGTTCTCAAGGAAGAAGAAGAAGAAGAAGAAGTGGGAGATAGGGTTTGGATTCAAGGCTTTTTCTTCATAAAATTTCTTGAGGAATCTTAGTAAAGGTATGTTGATCCTTCATCTACGGTTAGTTTTCACCCTAGAGTCAATTTCAAAATATATTTCAAAGATTGCAAGTTCTTGAAAAAGCTAGGGGTTTACTCAATCTCATGGGTTCTTCTTTCAAAAGCTTTTAAAGGGTTACTAATGTCATATTATGATTGTATTGATGTGTAATTGATGTTTTATGAAGGAAAAACTCTATGAACCCATGATTTCTCTAAATCCCTAAATTATGCATTCATGAAGTGGGTTTGTTGATTATGAAAGCTTATGATTGGGTTATGGCTAAATTACTTTGGGTTATTGAATTGTATCATTATATATGCCTTAATTGTGGTAAATCGTTGGTGTATTGATGATTTGAGATGTTGGCCTTGAAGGCAAGATATGGTCAATTACTTGTTGAATTATAATGGTGAATTAGATGTTGATCCACTTGAAAGGTGGAGGTGTTTATTTACTTTGAACATTGAGATATTGAATTGATGGATGTTTTCTTTGTATATGATAAAGTATGTATATGGAGATGAAATCTACGAGGCTTCTATAATAATGTTAACAATGAAGTACTTTGAAAGCCTATTCTCAAATGTACCCTAATGAATGAAATGATGTGTTGGTTGAAAGGATATTCTCAATCTTACACTAATGAATGAAAATGGGATTCTTAGATTAAAGGCTATTCTCATCTTTGAATCTATGAGTTATCCAATGAATGTAGGGAGGAGATGGATGCTCATCCGTGAGTTGAGGCGAGGTATCTAGTAGCAATTTCTTGAGATGGATGCTCATCCATAAGTTGAGGTGGAGTGTCTAGTAGCAATCTCTTATCCCTTGAATATAATGAATGTTAACTACTATATGGGAACGTAGGCTAAGCACCGAGTGGATATTGAATGAGATGGATGCCCATCCGGGAGTTGAGGCGGGGGATCTAGTAGAAATCTCTTAGGGTGGATGCTATTCCGTGAGTAGAGGTGGGGGGTATCTTGTAGCAACCTCCTTGTCCCATAACTATGTCCTCACATAGGATAGCTAGTGGATCCACTTAAGCTAAATACCGGTTTACCTTAGGCAAGTAGACAAGCCCTTACGATGTGGGATAGTACATCGGATTCCATGATCTACCTCTCATGATCTATGTCGGTTAAGTGCTTGTTCCCACCATGTGAGATGTGTGTTTTAGTTTCTTGAGATGTTCTATAACGTATGGGTAGTAGTATGGGATGCTATCCATACATGGCACGAGTAGGCTTTAAGAGGGCTATTGTGAGTTCTCTATATCTTTATGAACAATGTCCCCTTATTGAAGTTAATGAAGAATGTTGATTCTTAAATGTCTAATGTAATGATGCATGACTATACTTGGTTTATATGGTGAGTTACTTCTTTGTCATGATTAAATTAATTGGAATGTGCCTTGTCTATGGTGGCTTTAAGGAGTACCTACTGTAAGTGGTAGTATGGGATGCTACTTGCACATTGCACAAGTATGACTTAGAGTTGTCTTATATTTTGGTCTTAATGTGGTGTTGTGATTCTTGTAATGTTTATGCCTCTTAATTACATTATTGTGTGAAGGTAGAATGGATGAATGGTCATTTCACTTTTTGTGATCTTAAGGTGGTACCTTAGTGTGGTTTGTGGTATGGGACGCTACCCATACATTGCACAGGGTATAGCTTGAGGGTGGCTTGAGGGGGAGGCTCAAGGTAGAAGGTAAACATGTTTATGTGATTGTGTTCAAATGTGAAAATGTGATTTGTATGTTGGTTGTGACTTATATTATGCCTCATTTATTAAATTTTCATGAACTTTTACCAAAATGGCATAAAAGCATGCCTTACAAATAAAATGTCCTTTTTAAGCATGTTTTTACATGGTCATCATACTTAGTACATTTCTGTGTGCTAACTCATATTTCTCGTATTTTACTACAAGTGTAGGTTCCGGCAAGTGATTTCTTCTAGCTAGAATTGAAGTGCTTAGATAGAGTTTCCTCCAAGACTTGGTATGTCCTCATGTATGTCCAAGACTTGAACACTTAAAATATGACATACCACATCATTCTTAATTTACTACTCACCCTCTTTTTCTTTCCATGATGGTATGAGTAAATTTTGACGTTTCAAAAAG
The DNA here is from genome assembly GCA_029582725.1 of Solanum chiquidenum. Taxonomy (NCBI): domain Eukaryota; kingdom Viridiplantae; phylum Streptophyta; class Magnoliopsida; order Solanales; family Solanaceae; genus Solanum; species Solanum chiquidenum. Next base: position 85,622 of record JAJOOS010004007.1, read on the forward strand.
TTGGGGTGTTACATCATGTGTGTTATTTGAGTTTTTCCATGATTACCCTATGTTATACATGTTCTTGAGAAATTTATATTTAGTAAGAAAATCAGTTTTAATGATATACTTTCCTCATGTTGTTATGCATTGAGTATGAGTTTCCTTTATGCTTCATGAGATGAATTGTTGAACATGCTTTAGTTATGCTTTTTGAGAGTAAATTGTGTAAAAGCTCCATGAGATTGTGTTGATCATGCTTTTAGTTTGGAGAGGAAATATCTCCTATTAACATGATAAATGTTGAGATTTCATTGATAATGGGTTGTTAATTGTAGTTCCTACTTCCTTGTGATGCATTGAGTATGTTTAAGTTGGAGTTGATGTTTCCTCCTTTGAAATTTGTATTATTTTGATATTGCATGCATGATGGGCTGCTAGTCTTGAGTCTTTACTTCTGTAAGGTGTCTAGATTGTCAGTCGAGGACGTATGTTTACAAGGGGGGGGATATTGTAACACCCCAGGAAAATAGTAGGCTAAACTAGAACAATACGTGAGGGTTAACGTCAGGGAAGAAGGGAAAGTGCCAAGGAAAATGGGCAAGGGCCAAGGCTGCCCAAGCTTGCCAGGGAACTCCCCACCTCCACACCAGCTTTCACGGTTCAAGATGGCCACCACGTCCTGTGGTGGTGAGGCACTGAGATCCCAAGGGCTGCCCTATTTTGGCTCACCTTCACGAACCACTTCACGGCCCGTTGTGAAGACCACGGCCCGTGGGAAGGATCGTGGGGTTGCCTTCACTTTTTGTGGTCAAGTTAAGGTGTCTTAGCCACTGGTAAAGGGACCACGGGTACCATAATGGGCTGTAAGACCCTTGACGGTCCGTGAAGATGGCTGTGAGGCCTGGGCACCCCATTTAAAGTGGGTTATTTTGGGAAATTCCATTTTAAGTGGGGTCATTTTTCCTTAACCAACCCATTCACCTCATTATTTCCAAAACCCAAATCAATTCTCAAAAGTTCATCCTCTCCAAATATTCTCTCTCTAGAACTGTTAGAAGAAGAAGATGAAGGAAGTTGGAACTAGGGTTGAAGAACCAAAGTTATTTACATCAATTTCATATGGATGGAAAGAAATATAAGAAGAAACATACAGGTAGAATGTTAAGAAAAATAAGAAGAAAATTAAACAAATTATATCCGGAATATAAACAACTCAATATCACAAAAACTGATAACGACAAATTAGATCAATTAATAGATAATATATCTAAAATAGAATATAAATATATTCAATATTTAAAGATACAATGAATAACAAATATAGACAAAAACTTACTAAAATAATTATAGCAAAAAGACAAGAATTGAGACATAGGCAAAATAGACTTAACAGTAATATATTTGCAGGAATTTGTCACAAATCTATAATAGCACAGAGAAAAACTATTTTATATCTACAAATACAAATAGAAAACTTAGAATATAAATTACAACACAATTTATAAATGAATAAAGAAGAATACGCAATAGATGAAAAAACATATGAAAACTATGACGGATTAAAAATAAAGATAATATTTTCTAATCTAGGAAGGAGATATAAGAAAATAGGTGACAACCTAAGCTTAATGTTAGAGAAAGAAACAGTAAAATTAGAAGATAGTTTCACTGCTATGGTAAGAATAACAAAAGAAAATGAAGAAATAGATAGACAAAAAACAATTGAAAAGATAAAACAACAAGCAAAAAAGGAAGTACAACAATTAGAAGAAATAAAAAATACAAAAATAATAGAACTAGAAAAAGAGCTGGCAATATTAAAAGAAATGTATGAAATTAAACAGAAAGAAAAAGAACAAAAAATAAAATTAGCAAATGAGATAAATAAATTTAAAGAATAATTGCAATTCGAAGAAGAACTAGAAGAAAAAGAAGAAAATAACCAAGATAATCTACCTGAAATAAGAATTGATGAAATAAACGACGATGATGTAGATGAACAACATTCAGAAACAAGCGAAACATATACAGATCTTTTAGCAAACATAGATAATGCAAAGAATTTAGAAGTAAATAGAGGAAACGTAGACACGGATGAAAAACCTAGTACATCAGGAATAAAAAACCCAAAAAATTTAAAATATTATAATGCAAACTATGAACAATATGATAGAGAAAAAACTATATGGGATAAAAGATTAAATAAACAATGGACACCTAAACCAATAACCGAGCAACATAATTTTTTAGATTTAGATTGTGCAGCAGATATAAATAAAATAATTCAATTATGGATGGGATATATATCAAAACAATTAATAGATAACAAAATAGTAATAACAGAAACACCAGGATACATAGAAAGAACACTTATAGGAACAGTAAAATTATGGCTACAAAATTTATCAGACGAAAGTTTTAAAACTTTAAGAAGTAATAAAAAAATTGACGGTGAATTAGTCACTACAACTATGGAAATATTATATAAATACGAAATAGCAATAAGAAATGAATTTAATAGTATGACAACAGAAGTAGAAGAACAAAATAAAGAAAAAATCATAAACCAGAATCTAATGACAAAATTAGCAATATGTAATATGTGTTATATAGATGAATATAATGTGCATTTAAAGAATACTATTATAAAGGAATATATAGCACATAAGAAAGTAAAGAAATAAGAAAATAATATTTCACAAAATTACCAGAAACTTTTAATTCAAAAATAATAAAAATTTAGAATGAAGCAGGGTTAACAGATACTTTAGAAGCTAGAATAAAATTCTTACAACGATGGTTTATAGAACTATGTGAAAAAAATAAAGAAGAGATAAAAATGGAAAATATATTAGTAAGAAACGTAGCATGTTTCAAAAATAAAACAGCATCCCAATTTGGTTGTACGGATAGGTATTATAAAAATAAAACAAGAAACTATAAAAAATATAGATCGAAATATAAATATAAAAAATAAAGGAGAAGATACTACGTAAGAAACTACAAAACTAAAAGACCATATAGACCAAAGAGAAAACTAACGGAATGTACTTGTTATAATTGTGGAAAATTAGGACACATAGCTAGAGATTGTAAATTACCTAAAAATCCAAAGAAAAAATAAATATCAGAAATAATAATAGACGATGAAAAATATATGCAGATAGAATACATAGATTATGAATTAGAAAGTGAAGATAGCATATATGAAATATCAGAAAATGAAATGGATAATGATATAGAAATAGAATCAGACAATGAATTCTATAATATAACGAATGACTGAAACAGATATACGAATAATAACTAAAGAAAAACATCAAGATGAAGAATCTTTAGAACAAAAAATAATATTTGATAATAATATATTTGAACAAATAAAAGGAAAAGAACTAGACCTAAGAGTAGAAAAAATATTAGAAATACCAACAATAAGAAACTAGTTTAAACGACAAAAAGAAGAATATTATGTAGTAAGTCAAAGAGAACATATCATAGATTGCAAATACACTAAAGGAAAGGCTAAAATACCAATAATAAACAAACGAATAATAAATAAAGAAATACAAGATATTAAGGCTAAAAATC
>JAJOOS010004008.1:0-101887 GCA_029582725.1 Solanum chiquidenum
CGTAGCCGGACCAAGGTGCGGGGTGAAATTTTCTAGATGCCGGACCAAGGATTTAGAGATACCTAACTTATCACTTTGCATGTAGTGCACTAAGAAAGGATTGCTATTACTAGGATTACTGCGTTATGAGATTGTGGGGAACACATATACCCTAGTTATTTCTCTCATTTTGATAACAACCAAAATTGACTTTTGATTACTATTACTTGTTGAATTCTTACAATTCTATTCACAACCCCTCTTCAATTACTTGTTTCTGGAAGTAATTTGACTAATTGAATATAATTATTGGTTGAAGTAAAGTCTAAACCATTTTCCTCGTGGGATCGACCCCAACCTACAAGTTGAGTTCTTTACTTGATAACTATCGCTTATGCTTCTTTAGGGAGGTGTATTTTGAGAGTATTAAATGCCACCAAGTTTGCTAAGTTTCGAGTTCAGATGAGTGAGATATGCCCTTTTGTAGTCAGCTCGTCCAGTTAAGGAAACTTACCCGAAATTATGAGAGGTATTTTAGTCTTTTCCTTACCCCTTCAGCTTAAATCATTTTTAATAATAATTTAGGGGGTCCAAACTGTTTAAATCATCATCACCAATATGCTTAGAGTTTTAGATGAGAGTTCAAGAACATAAAAGAAGAGGAAAGAGGAAAGGTTCAAGACGTTCATCAAAATTATTGAGTTTTGTTGCGGATTTCGCCAAAGGTTTGATCCCTAAGAGGTATGTAAGTCATAATATTGTTGGGTTCGTTCACCCACATGTCAATCATGTTATTTTCAGTGAAATTTCATTCTTCAAGTTGAAAAGTTTGAGTTCTTGAAGTATTGTTTCCATTCTTGAATTAGGATGGGTTTGCTGAGTTATTGAGATTATTGTATGGAGTTTAAGAGTTATTGTTGAGTAGATTCTGGTTTAATTTTATGGGGTATTCAAATCTAAGTGATTGGGGAAGAAATCATTCGATTCTAGGCTAATTAAGGTCGAAACACGAGAAAGAAAAGTCATCAGGGTTTTTTGGGCTGGGGTTGGCGCGCCGCCCCAGCAGTGCGCCAAAAAATGTCCTCTGTAGTTCAGGGACTGGCGCCTTGCGCCACTCAGTGCGCCAGGGTTGCCTGCCCCGACCTGTTTTCAGTTCTTTGCTCCGTCTTAGTTCTTTCAAAGGATACCTTTACTCCCCTTTGATTTTAATCACTCTAAACTACTTCTAAACACCTAGAAATCATTCATAAACTTGAATTCATAATTCAAATTCAAGGTAGAGTTGAGAGTCAAGTGTTGAGATTTCTTTTGAATATTTTGAGAAAGTCCCTTTGAGTCATTTTGAGGAGTCTTTTACAACTTCTAATGACTTGTATCAAGACTCGAGTAAGTGAGTATGAGAATGAGGAGAATGTATTCATGAGTTTACATTATCATCGAGATCCTTTATATCATGAATCATAACTCTTGAATTCATAATTTAAATTCAAGAAAGGGTTAAAAGTACAATAAAAGAAAGCCTCTGGTGTTAAATCGTGGATCCTTTGAGATCAAATATCGATTTGAACTAAGTTTTGAGGTAGTAAGTATGAGAATGAGAGGATTCGTATACATGAGTTCCATATTGTTATGTAGACCCTTGAGTCAAGTTGTTCATGCTCATAAATTTCTACATGAACTCCATAAGTTGAGTATCTTTGAGAGGAGTAGTATCTTCAAGTTCTAAGTCTTGAGTATTGAGTTCCTAATCCTTTTGAGATTATATTACTAGTCATGGGACTACTACACGTTACCCATGAAGGTCCTTGAGTTGAGAAGTTCATGCCCATAATTCCGCATGAACGCTATGAGTCGAGCAGTCTTGAGATGAGATGTATCATTGAGTCCTTGAGTTGAGTAGTTCGTGCCTATAATTCCGCATGAACCCTATTTTGAGAAGTCTTTTGCAAACCTTTTTAAAACTTCTTTTAAGACTTGAGCATTTAAGTTTGAGGAAGAGCAGAGTTGAGTTCATTTAATTTAAAATGATATATAAGAACTAAGTATTCCCAAGAGTAAATGTTTTCACTTTTAAGCAGAGAGGAAACACCAATTTCCAAAAGAGTTTCATGAGAAGTGTTTAGTACAACTCTTCTAAGAGAAAACCTTTTGAGTAATAATCTAAAAGTTGAAGAAGAGGAAATGTTTTCTTTAAAACATAATGAGCTAAGTTATATTTTGGGAGTAGTATAGAGCACTAATATGGGGGAGAGTTCTAACAAATCGCTGCCCTCATAAGCCATGTAGCCAACGTGGGTAGAAAAGGGTCATACTTTTTAGATGATTCCCTTATTTCTTTTTAGCATAGACTAGTGGATCCACTTATTTAGTAGGTCCTATACCCCGGTAAAGTATAGGACAGTTCTAGCAGCGTGGGCTAGACGATGTATAATCATATAATTCATAAACATAGTTGTCGGTTAGAGAATCTCCCAGACAGAGTTATTTTGTATCTTTACATACAAATAAGAGTTATTATTGTATTTTCATACAATTGAGTTATTGTTGTATTTTTGCATACAATTAAGTTATTATTGTATTTTTGCATACAATTGAGCTATTATCCATTGTTTTAAAAGCTTTCTAGATATTGTATCTTTTATTCCTGAGTATCCAGAGCTGATCTATGTTTCACAGAGTAGATTTGAACTATATTTCTCAGAGTTGATTTGAACTATGTTTCACAGAGTTGAGTATCTTATTGTTGAGTTGAGCCCTATTTCTCTGAGTTGAGTTGAACTATGTTTCACAGAGTTGAGTCTCTTATTATTGAGTTGAACTGCGTTTCATAGAGTTGAGTGTCTTATTGTTGAGTTGAGCCCTATTTCTCAGAGTTTAGTTGAACTATGTTTCACAGAGTTGAGTCTCTTATTATTGAGTTGAACTATGTTTCTTTGAGTTAAGTTGAGTTTAGTAGAGTGAGTTGAGAAGAGGTAAGTATGTTTCTTTTCCATCAGTTCAAGCTTATGTTTATGCTTTAGAATTCCCCTTACATGCTTGTACATTCCATGATCTGACGCCATTTTGCCTGCATCTTTTATGATGTAGATACATGTATTCAGGGTCATCAATAGAAGCTTCGTTGATATCACTTGCAGTTCTAGTCAGCTTTGGTGAGCCTTCTCATATTCCGGAGGACTTCACCTTTATCTTATAGTTAGTAGTTTTGAGATGTCGTGGGTCTTGTCCCGATATCCTTCTGTAATAGTAGAGGCTTCATAGATAGACAAAGTTGAGTAGTTTTCGGTATGTATCTTCTTTGAGTTAATTTTACAAACTCTGAATTTATCTATTGAGTATTTGAGTTATTGAATTTATTTCAGTTTAAGCTTTATTATGCTTGAATTAGAGCCCGTTTGGATTGGCTTAAAAAAATAACTTTTAAAAAGTAACTTTTTAAAGTGCTGAAAGTTATTTTAAAAAGAAGTAGTTATATGTTTGTATAAAAGTGTTGCAGTTGGAAAAAGGTTGTTGATGTGTTTGGCAAATAAGTGTTGTTAAACACTTTTTTTTATCAAAATGTTTGAATTACCCTTAAAACTATTAACTTAATAAAAAGTTGATTAAATTTCTAAGAAAAATTAAAACAAAATTAATTTATATTTTAATTCAATTTCAATAACTTAATATTTAAGTTAATTTTAAATGTTCAAATTATTTTAAAATTTTAAAATATATAATTTGAATAGATCATATGAAAGAATTTGGAATTGTTTAAAAGAATTAAGGGTAGAAAAGTAAGTTACTTGGTCAAAGTAGAATGACTTTTAAGTTAAAAAAAAAGAGTAGGGGTCACCCTACTTTTAACTTTTGACTTATTTTAAGTTGTTCTTGTAATTGCCAAACACTCTCACAAGTAAAAAATTGACTTTTAAGTCAGTTTGACCAACTTAAAAGCTCATCCAAACGGGCACTTAGTCTTCCGCTTGTAGTCAGCCAGGATGAGGGTTCGCTTGAGGACCAACAATGGTTCTCGAGTGTCGGCCACATCCAGGGTTTAGACTCAAATTGTGACAAACTTGGTATCGCAACACATAGTTCAAGTGTCCTAGGGTGTCTATGAAGCTGTTTCAGTAGGGTCTTGTTTATGGTTGTGCGGACCTTACTTCTATAAACGAGGGACTACAAGCATTTAAGAAAAGTTTCCCTTCTTTCATACTCTTAATCGTGCAATAGAGCTATGTCATAGAGATTTATTCATACTCGTGCATTTCTCAGAATCATTCGAATACCCGTCATACTAAAAGTGGTTGAAAAGGAAAGTCAGTTATTTACCGATGAGTTGTTCTTAGCAAAGATGTTGAGGAAGTCATGAGACTGCAGAAGGTCTTGAGAGGAGCCTAAGGGTGAGTTAAGTGTTGAGTTTCAATGGAATGCAGTCATGTTCATATGAATCGTGCGGTCAAGCTAAAAGTGAGATGTACTTTGTTCTATAACCCTTGTTTCAGCTGAGATCCTTATGAGGAAGTATGATTAGAGCTTGTGTAGTATTTTCACCCAAAAAAGTAGCAATAGTTTTGAGATCATGAGAAGTAGTAGTGAAAGTGTCCAGAATTAGAGGAAAGTATGCAAAGGTTCAGTAATCTAAGGAAAGGAGATAGTGATGGGGAAAATTATGTGATTGCAATCGTGCATCTAGTCATTTATAAGTGATGAGTTTCCCTTATGAATAAATCAAGGAATAGTTACTAGTCATTATGAGATAGAGTATATTTTTACCAGAATAGAGTTGATGTTAATGTGACATCGTGTTAGAGAAGGCTAAATTCATTTTTTGAATAATCGAGCAGAGTATTCATGAGGTGGTAGACCCAAGCTATGATTATGATTTTTGAAAGAGGAGCCCCATAGTATTCAGAGGATCATAGACCTATTTGAGAGATAATGCGTAGTAAGTGAGTAAATAGTATTTACGTTGTGAAGTGGAATGTGATGGTAATTTGTGAGTGTAGAGACTAAGATGTAAGGATTGAATACTCTTCATAAGGTCCTAGTGGACGAGTGTTTCTGAATCTGTATCCAGTAGCTGTAAGTTAGAATAGTAAGCGAGCAATCATATTCATATTCGGGTTTAGTAATAAACATTAAGCTTGAATCTGAGACGAGTGTCTTGATCAAAAGGATGGCAACATGAGGGTGATGATGTTAGTCTTGAGATTTTATCTAGAAGACTTGACATAGAGTAGGTGGGGAATTGAGGTGACAAGTTGCAATAAATATGAGTGGTACATGTGAGAGACCCTAACCTTTAGATAAGGGCAGTGAAGTGTGGCTAAGTCACAAGAGTAATAAGAGCATTAAAAGGTGTACCGAGAGGGTATGTAATCATAAGAGGTTAAGAGAAACACCTTAGAAAGAGGTCTTAGTATCTGCTTATGGAGAGTTCAGTAGTCTTGACATAAGCTTCTCCCGAGTGTTAAAGTAAAAGAGGATCTAAACTAGTTAGAGATGATGGAAAAGGTCCATAGCTTTCAAGTGTCAGCTTTAAACCTAAGGGGAGATGGAAAGTTGAGAAATCAATTCAAGTGTTCAAGAATGAGAGAGTAATGACTTCCAAAGAGTATGGGAGAATATATTTTCAGAGGTCCTTTTAGTAATGGAGTGATGTTAGAAGAGAAGGTTAATAATCCTATCGTGATAATGGTGGTGTGATAATTCCATTAAGGTTATAAATGAGGAGGAAGAAGAGGATGAGGTTTTACTATGAGAAATAGCTAAATGAGAGCCCTTAGTTGGTTCTGAATAGTAATGTGGGCAATTCTAGTTGGTATGGCATAGATGATAAGATTAACCCCATTCCATACCCAGTCCAGCCGTTATTCGAGGACGAATGATCCTAAGGGGGAGATATTGTAATACCTTAGAAATTTTTTGAACTAAGACTCGAACCATGCTTCGTTCTGAGTAGGATTTACCGAGGAATTTAAAATTCTTGAGTGTTAAGGTCACTAGATGTAGCACCTTGAGTTCTAAAATGAATTTAACAGAATTCACTAAAGTTACTCGTAAGTTCTTTTAAGTTTCGGGTCAACTTCAAATGACCATAACTTTCAGTACAGGATGTGTTACGTGGCCCATAAGATATCAAATGAAAGTTCTTTTGATTATATTTCCAACGCCACCGAGTTTACTAAGTTTCAATTTTGGATGAGTAAGATATGCCCTTTTGAAGTCAGCTTATCAATTTAAGGAAAGTTACTCGAAATTATGATGGGTATTTTAGTTTCTTCCTTGCCCTTTCAGCTTATCATTTTTAGTAATAATTTAGGGTTCCAAACATATTTGAATAAGTTTCATTCATCCCCAATACACTTAGGATTTTAGAAGAGAGTTCAAGAAGAGAAAAGAAGAGAAAAGAGGAAAGGTTCAAGGCGTTCATCGAGATTTTTGAGTTTTGGTGCGGATTTCGCCAAGGGTTTGATCCCGAAAAGGTATGTAAGTTCTCATAGTGTTGGGTTCGTTCACCCACATGCCAATCGTGCTATTTTAAGAGAAATTTTGTTCTTGAAGTTGAAATGTTTGAGTTCTTGAAGTATTGTTTCCATTCTTGAATTAGGATGGGTTTGATGAGTTCTTGAGATAATCATATAGAGTTTAAGAGTTGTTGTTGAGTTGATTCTGGTGTACCTTTGTGGTGTATTCGAATCTAAGTGATTGGGGGAAGAAAACATTCAATTCTAGCCGAATTAGGGTCGAAAAATGGGAAAGAAAAGTCATCGGGGTTTTATAGTTTGGGGCTGGCGCACCACCCTAGTAGTGCACCAAAAAATGTCCTCCGTAGTTTAGGGGCTGGCGCCCTGTGCCACTCAGTGCGCCAGGGTTGCCTGCCTCGACCTGTTTTCAGTCCTTTGCTCCGTCTGAGTTCTTTCGAAGGGTACCTTTACTCCCCTTTGATTATAAACACACTAAACTACTTCTAAACACCTAGAAATCATTCATAACATGAATCATAACCTTGAATTCATAATTCAAATTCAAGGTAGAGTAAAGAGTCAAGTCTTGAGCATTCCTTCAAATATTTTTAGAAAGTCCCTTTTAGTCATTTTGAGGAGTCTTATACAACTTCTAATGACTTGTATCAAGAATCGAGTAAGTGAGTATGAGAATGAGGAGAAAGTATTCATGAAATTACATTATCATCGAGATCTTTCATATCATGAATCATAACTCTTGAATTCATAATTCAAATTCAAGAAAGGGTTAAAAGTACAGTTAAAGAAAGTCTTTGAGTTAAATTGTGGATCCTTTAAGATCAACTATAGATTTGAGCTAAGTTTTGAGGTAGTAAGTATGAGAATAATAGGAGTCGTATACACGAGTTCCATATTGTTATGTAGACCCTTGAGTCTAGTCGTTCATGCCTATAAATTTCCGCATGAACTCCATAAGTTGAGTATCTTTGAGAGGAATAGTATCTTCAAGTTCTAAGTCTTGAATATTGAGTTCCTAATCCTTTTGAGATTATATTCCTAGTCCTGGGACTACTACATGTTACCCATGAAGGTCTTTGAGTTGAGTATTTCATGCCCATAATTCAGCATGAATCCTATGAGTTGAGCAGTCTAGAGATGAGAAGTATCATTGAGTCTTTGAGTTGAGTAGTTCATGTCCATTATTCCGCATGAACCCTATTTTGAGAAGTCTTTTGCAAACCTTTTTAAAACTTGTTTTAAGACTTGAGAATTTGAGTTTGAGGAAGAGCAGAGTTGAGTTCATTTTCTTTAAAATGATATATGAGAACTAAGTATTCCAAAGAGTAAATATTTTCACATTTAAGTAGAGAGGAAACACCGATAGAAATGGAATGTACGAGCATATAAGGGGAATTCTAAAGCATAAACATAAGCTTGAACTGATGGAAAAGAAACATACTTACCTCTTCTCAACTCACTCTACTCAACTCAACTCAAAGAAACATAGTTCAACTCAATAATAAGAGACTCAACTCTGTGAAACATAGTTCAACTCAACTCTGTGAAACATATTCAGGGTCATCAATAGGGCCTTCATAGAATTCCCCTTATATGCTCGTTAAGAAATCCGTAAAACTTTACGAAATTAAATTCAGGCAAGTAGAACTCTCGGAATCGACCTTAGCATAAGGGGTATTTTCTGAGTGTCGTTGGTTAGAGGTGTGTTGTGAAATGGAGATTTTGAAATTCTTTAAATAGCTCACTAATTTGTGCATGCCGCACTGGCAGTGCTTTTGGTCTCTCTGGTGGGGTCGCACTGCAGGGTGAGGCACTTTTCAATTTTTAGAGTTAAGGAACGAACCCTAAGCAACTCCTAACAGTTTTCCACCATTCTTGAGTCTAAAGGTAAGCTTTTCACTCTCCGAATCCATTTTTTGATCCGTAGAACGTAATAGAATTGACAATTAATGATGGGGGAGGGTTTTGATCTAGATTCTATGGTGGAAACAACCCTATTTTGGATACTTGGGATCATGGGTATGATCTAGGGTTGTTAGAATTGTTAGTAATCCAGGTAATTAGTCATTTTTTATTGATTCCCATGTTATTATGATTGTTTGTAGATCAATAACAAGCGAAACAAATCTGGAAAGGGAAGGATCAAGTTTCTTAGGGTTTCAAGCTTGTTTCGAGGTAGGTGATGGTTGTGATTTTATGATTGTGTGATGTATGTTTGTTCTTGCTTCATTATGATACATGTATGTATATGAATGTTGCATTATTGATCACACTTGTTGTAAATGAGGTAGATGAATGATGGTTACCATGGAATCATGACTTAATTGTATGATCTTTGAGGATATACTTGTGATTGTGATTGTGGTGTGTTGAGTGGATTGGTTGCCACGTTTCATCATAATTATGGGATCGGTTGCCACGTTCCGGCATAAATATTGAATCGGGTACCACGTTCCGGTATGCTAACTGTTTGGGTTTGGGTTCTATGAGAGGACCAATGACTTGTCATAATTATGTAGTTTGAGGCATGTGAAGTTGTTCGTTGTTCGTAAATGTTGATTATATTGTATATGTTTGATACATGCATGTGATTATATTGTTGTTTGACTTATGTGTATTGCACTTAGTGGGATAGCTGCGTGATCCTACCAGTACACTGTGGTGGTGTACTGATACTGCACTTGCTCTTATATTTGTTGAGTACATGGCATCTCCCTGCGACTATTGACAGACCTCGCTTAGAAGATCAGTGACCATTTTCGAACTCAAGGGTGAGCCAGTTCTTCTGGGCTGCCATGGGTTCTCTTTCGTCTTAGTCCACCATTTTTGGACTTCGACTATGTTCTAGTTAGTTGATTAGGTCATTAGATTGGGGTTGCATCCCTTCTTGTTTAGACTTGTTGAACGTTAGATGTTTCAGTACATTGACTTTCAGGTTCTAGGCATTACTTCCGCAATGTTAGTTTATTATTGTTAGACTTTTTTTAGAGTTTATGGGAACTCTCACTTGCTTCCGTAACTTAAATGCCTTAGTTTTGGGTTAGTTGCTTGGTTTGGGTTGTAGTAGTGGTTCTCCCACCAAACAGTTAGTGTGGGTGCCAATCACGACTGTCTGGGTCATGACAGTAATCAGTGTCAGGTCTTTGCAAAAATTGTTGTGCCGCAAGTCGTGATTTATATCTTACGACTTTACTGTGTTCATTGTGTTTTCACACAAAAACCCATTTGTACCCTACTGTCTTGACATCTTCACGTGAGTTAGTGTGGGTGCCAATCACGACGGTCTGGGTCATGACAAAGTTGGTATCATAGCCTAGGTTTGTTGATCTCAATGTACCAAAATGAGTCTAGTAGAGTCTCGCAGAACGGTACGGGGAAACCTTTACTTTTCTTTGAGAGGCTATAGGACTTTAGGTAATCTCTCTATTTCCTCTTGTCTCCTTTCGTGCTATGACTTGATTCCAATTGGTATCTGGCGATTCAAATTGGTATCTAACCTCTTTCACTCTTCTGTCCACAGATGGTTAATACTAGATTCAACGGCATTAGGCCCGTAGCTCCCGTTAATATTCCAGTTGAGGAATCTGCAGCGAGAGGTCATGGTTGAGGTAGGGGTAGAAGAAGAACTAGGGGTAGAGGCCGTGGAAGAGTAGCGCCTACTGGAAATGGAGCTCCTGTTGGGAATGCTCTTGTGAATGAGAACCCTCCTGCGCATCATGAAGAGATTGAAGAGGAGAATGTTGATGTTGAGAATTTTGAGGATATGGGACAAGAGGAAGAGGTGCAGGCTGAGACTATCGATGTTCCCCCCATAGAACTAGTTTTAGCTCGACAGATCATGTCATTCCTGAAAGGGTTGGTTGGTCCTGGAGTGTTTCTTTCTGCTCAAGCAACTCAAGCTCCTACTAATCCCCATGTTGCTAGCACTGTGGCCAACATGGGTGGGACCGAAGATAATGATGCTTTCTTCCATCCTTTGTTGGGTTCTGCTATGACTGGTAATGAGCATGAAATGTTGACTAACTTTTTGAAGCTAAAGCCTCCTGTGTTTCTTGGTTTTGAGAATGAGGATGCTTATGAGTTTATCTTAGATTAGTATGAGAGGCTTCATAAGTTGGGAATTGTCCATCAACATGGGATTGAGTTCGTGTCCTTTCAACTTCAAGGTGAGGCTAAGTAGTGGTGGAGAGCTTATATATAATTTAAATCTTCTACTTTACCTCTACTTACTTGGACCCGATTTCATGATCCGTTTCTAGAGAAGTATGTGCCTAGGACCTTGAGTAATCGCAAGAGGGATGAGTTCATGGCTTTGGAGCAGAGTGGTATGTCTGTGGCTTCTTATGAGGCCAAGTTCCATGCTTTCTCTAGATATGCTACTCAATTGGTGACTATTGAGGAGGAGAGGATCCTGTTATTTATTATGGGACTAAATTCTGAGTTGCAAATATTATCTGTTCATATGACTTCTGCAGGAAGGATCTTCAATGAGGTAACAAACTATGTTAAGAAAGTGGAGGGAGTGAGGCAAGACGGTCAAGCTAAGGCATGGGCAAAAAGGGCCAAGAACTCGAGTAACTTTCAAGGTTCTTATTCCAAGGGCTCCGGAAGGCCAACGCTTGCAGCCAATTCAATTTAATCCGTTATCCCCGCCTCTACAGGTAGTTACTCGAAAACTCCATCTCATAATTTTCAGGATAGCTAGAGAGTCGCGCCTTCGACGGGCGACATACCATCTTTTGATCATACTTTCTACAACTGTGGTGAACCTGGGCATATGAGGAGAGGTTGTCCCCACCCACGTGTGTTAGATTCTGTGCAACGGCAGTCTAGAGTAGTGGTACCCGCGGGGAATGGTAATAATGGTAGAGGACATCCACAAGGTGGGCGATGAGGTAATCAGCGAGGCTGTGGAGGTAGAGGAAATGGTAATGCAGGCAGGGGTAACGCGCAACCAGACATGTAAGTGGCTCGTCAAGATGATATGGCTTAGTGATATGCATTTCCGGGCAAGAATGAGGCAGAGGCGTCTGACGCAGTGGTCACAAGTACTTTTCTTGTTTGTGACTGGATGGCTAATGTGTTGTTTGATCCGAGTTCTACTTTTTCTTATGTATCCATGCGATTTGCCTCAAAATTTGCTATGATTTGTGATATACTTGATACCCCATCCATGTTTCTACCCAAGTTGGAGAGTCAGTCATAGTCACCCATGTCTATCGTGCTTGTCCTATTTTGTTTATGGGTGGGTTTTCAGACTTGGGCTGATTTGGTGATTTTGGATATGATTGATTTTGATATAATCTTAGGCATGACTTGGTTGTCCCCCTATTATGTTGTGCTTAATTATAATACTAAGTCTGTTACTCTAGAAATTCCAGGAAGGGAAAAGTTAGAGTGGGAAGGGGTGTACAAGTCTAAGCAAGCTAAGATCATATCGTACATTCGGGCTAGTAAACTGGTAGAGCAGGGTTGTTTGTATTATTTGACTCATGTTAGGGATGTTGAGGTTGAGACTCCATCTATTGAGTCTATTCCTGTGGTGTCAGAATTTAGAGAAGTGTTTCATAATGACTTGCCTGGCATGCCTCCGGATAGAGATATAGATTTCTGCATTGATTTAGAGCCTGGTACTCGTCCCATTTCTATCCCTCTATATCGCATGACTCCGGCAGAATTAAGAGAGCTTAAGGCTTAAATCCAAGAGCTTCTTAATAAGGGATTTATTCATCCTAGTGCTTCCCCATGGGGTGCTCCAGTTTTATTTGTTAATAAAAATGAGGGTATTATGAGAATGTATATAGATTACCGCAATTGAATAGGGTCACTATTCAAAACAAATATCCTTTGCCTCGAATAGATGATCTTGTTAACCAATTGCAAGGTGCATCAGTTTTGGTTATGTCTTTTGGCTTGACCAATGCGCCCGTAGCTTTTATGAGTTTAATGAATGGGGGTGTTCAAGCCATTTCTTGATTCTTTCGGCATAGTCTTTATTGATGATATTTTGGTCTATTCGAAAAGTGAGGACGAGCATGCCAACCATCTTCGTATTGGTTTGGGCATTCTTGGGAAACAAAGGTTGTATGCTAAATTTTCTAAGTGCGAATTTTGGTTGAAATCGGTTGCATTTTTGGGGCATGTAGTTTCAAAAGAAGGGGTAATGGTAGATCCTCAAAAGATTAAGGCGGTTAAGAATTGGGTTCGGCCTAACTCTGTGATGAAAGTTAGGAGTTTGGTGGGGGCTTGCTAGCTACTATCGTCGATTTGTGAAGAACGTTGCTTCTATCGCCACACACTTGACTAATTTGACCAAAAAGGAGATACCATTTGGATGGACTGAAAAATGTGAGGAGAGCTTCCAAAGGCTCAAGACTTTTTTGACCACCATGCCTATTCTAGCATTACCAGTTGAAGGTAAAGATTTTATTGTTTATTGTAATGCTTCACATTCTGGTTTGGGTGCGGTGTTGATGCAGGATAAGAATGTTATAACTTATGCCTCGCGTCAGTTAAAGGTGCATGAGAGGAATTATCCAACACATGATTTGTAGTTAGCAGCGGTAGTGTTTGCTCTTAAGATCTGGCGGCATTACCTCTATGGTCTTAAGTGTGAAGTGTTTACTGATCATCGCAGTTTGCAGCATGTGTTCACTCAAAAGGATCTGAATTTGAGAAGTGAAGGTGGATGGAGTTACTTAAAGATTATGATGTCACCATTCGGGTAAGGCTAATGTAGTGGCAGACGCTTTGAGTCGAAAGCGGTGAGTATGGGTAGTTTAGCTTGCTTGAGTGCATCCAAGCGACCTTTAGCTAAGAAAATTCAGACCTTAGAGTCTAAGTTCATGCAGTTGGGAATATCAAAAAGAGGTGGGGTGTTAGCTTGCATTGAAGTGAAGGCCACATTCATTGATGAGATCAAGGCAAAATAATTTGAAGATGAAAATTTGGAGGAGCTTAGAAAGAAGATTGCGATTGGTAAGGAACAAGAGACCACTCTTAATGAGGATGGTGTGCTCAATTTTAAAGGGAGAATATGTGTCCCTAGAGTAGATGACTTGATTGAGAAATTGTTGGTAGAGTCTCATGGTTCGCGATATTCTATCCATCCAGGGTGTGACCAAGATGTACCGAGATTTGAAGCGAATTTATGGTGGCCGGGCATGAAGAAGGACAGAGCGGAGTTTGTGGCGAAGTGTCAAAATTGTCAACAAGTGAATTATGAACACCAAAGACCTGCATGTTAGCTTCAAAGAATGCCAATTCCAGAATGGAAGTGGGAGAGGATAGCCATGGATTTCGTGGTTGGTCTTCCCAAGACTTTGGGGAAGTTTTATTCTATTTGGGTAGTGGTTGATAGATTGACTAAGTCAGCCCATTTTATTCTGGTAAGAATAGATTATAATGCTGAACAATTGGCTAAGGTGTATGTGAAAGAGATAGTGAGATTGCATGGGGTGCCCCTCTCTATCATCTCAGACCGTGGTACCCAATTCACATCCAACTTTTGGAGGAAATTACATGATGAATTGGGCACACAACTCACCTTTAGTACAACCTTCCATCCACAGATAACCGGGCAGTTAGAGAGGACTATTCAAGTGTTAGAAGACATGTTGAGGGCATGTGTGATTGATTTTGGAGGGCATTGGGATAAATTCCTACCTTTGTGTGAATTCTCCTATGATAATAGTTATCACTCTAGCATAGATATGACACCATTTGACGCACTCTATGGGATGGGATGTAGATCACCCATAGGATGATTTGAGGCTCGAGATGTGAAACCATTGGGGGTCGATTTAGTGAAGGATGCTCAAGATAAGGTGAAGAGTATTCAAGCTAAGCTTCTAGCAGCCCAGAGTAGACAAAAGAAGTATGCGGATCATAAGGTGAGAGACATGACATTTCAAATCGGTGAGAATGTTCTTCTTAAGGTATCACTCACAAAAGGGGTGATCAGATTCGGCAAGAAAGGTAAGCTAAGTCTGCAATACATTGGTCCATTTGAGGTTCTTGAATGTGTAGGACCGGTAGAGTACATAATGGCTTTACCTCCTAATCTATTGGGTGTTCATTCGGTATTTCATATGTCCATGTTGAAGAGATATCATGGTGATGGGGATTACATCATTAAGTGGGACTCAATTGTGTTAGACAAAGACCTAGGAGGAACCGATTGCAATTCTTGATCGTGATGTGTGTAATTGAGGACCAAGGATATTAAATCCGTAAAATTTCAATGGAAGCATCGTCCAGTTGAGGAAGCTACTTGGGAGACCGAGAGGGACATGCAAGACAAGTATTCCCAATTGTTTGTCGATGCAGGTACTACTTCATTCCTTCCATAGCCTATTTTTCCTAAGTTGTCACTCGGGGACGAGTGATGGGTAAATTTTTATCTATTGTAATGACCTGTTTCCATCATTATAGAAATTCCAACGGGGGAAAATTTGGGATCGGGAAACATTTTCATAATATTTGGATTTTCCCTACCTAGTCCAGATTTGGATGAAATCGGAGTCATTAAGGTGTAGGGAAATCTGATAATAATCGGGTGATTTATTTATGATTATGATTACATGGGTGGATAGATAACTTGTTAAGGAATCCGTACGACTTTACAGTAGAACTCCCGGAATCGACCTTAGCGTAAAGGGTATTTTCTGAGCGTCGTTGGTTAGAGGTGTGTTGTGAAATGGAGATTTTGGAATTCTTTAAATAGCTCACTGATTCATGCAAGCCGCTCTGGCGGTTCTTTTGGTTCGCACATCGGGGTGAGGGATGCTGTGGCGGGTTCGACGCGACTTAAAGTCGTAAATAAACCCCTAAACGACCTTATTTTGCACTTTTCTATTTTTATAGCTATGGAACTCCTAACAGTTTTCCACCATTCTTGAGGCTAAAGGTAAGCTTTTCACTCTCCAAATCCATTTTTCGATCCGTAGAACGTAATAGAATGGACAATAACAACCCTATTTTGGATACTTGGGATCATTGGTATGATCTAGGGTTGTTAGAATTGTTAGTAATACGAGTAATTAGTTATTGTTTGTTGATTTCCATGTTATAATGATTGTTTGTAGACCAAGAACAAGTGGAACAAATTCGGAAAGGGAAAAATCAAGTTTCTTAAGGTTTCAAGCTTGTTTCGAGGTAGGTGTTGGTTGTGATTTTATGATTGTGTGATGTATGTTTGTTCTTACTTCATTATGATACATGTATGTATATGAATGTTGCATTATTGATCACACTTGTTGTAAATGAGGTAGATGAATAATGGTTACCATGGAATCATGACTTAATTGTATGATCTTAAGGATATACTTGTGATTGTGATTGTGGTGTGTTTAATGGATCGGTTGCCACTTTTCGGCATAACTAACTTGGATCAGTTGCTACGTTTCAGCGGAATTATGGGATCGGTTTCCACATTCCAGCATAATTATTGGATAGGGCACCACGTTCCGGTATGCTAATTATTTGGGTTTGGGTTCCATGAGATGACCTATGACTTGTCATAATTGTGTAATTTGAGACATGTGAAGTTGTTCGTTGTTCGTAAATGTTGATGATATTGTATATGTTTGATATATGCATGTGATTATATTGTTGTTTGACTTATGTATGTTGCACTTAGTGGGATAGTCATGTGATCTTATCAGTACATTGTGGTTGTGTACTGATACTGCACTTGCTCTTATTTTTGTTGAGTACATGGCATCTTATGGAGGCTATTGACAGACCTCGCTTAGAAGATCAGTGACCGTTTTCAAACTCAACGGTGAGACAGTTCTTTCGGGCTGCCATGGGTTCTCTTTCATCTATGTCCACTATTTCCGAACTTAGACTATGTTCTAGTTAGTTGATTAGTTCATTAAACTGGGGTTGCATTCCTTTCTTTTAAACTTGTTGAACTTTAGATATTTTGGTACATTGACTTTCAGATTCTAGGCATTACTTCCGCAATGTTAGTTTATTATTGTTAGACTTTTGTTAGAGTTTATGGGAACTTTATTTATTTCCTTAGTATTTCACTTGCTTCTGTAACTTAAATGCCTTAGTTTTGGGTTAGTTGCTTGGTTTGGGTTGTAGTAGTGGTTCTCCCACCGAAGAGTTAGTGTGGGTGCCAATCACGATGGTCTGGGTCGTGACAGTAATTAATGTCATGTCTTTGCGAAAATTGTTGTGTCACAAGTCGTGATTTATATCTTACGACTTTACCATGTTCATTGTGTTTTCACACAAAAACCCATTTGTACCCCACTGTCTTGACACCTTCAGGTGTTCGGACTATTGGTCTGAAAACTTCACACTTTTCAAGTAAAGCCAATTCTATTTGAATTGCTTCCTTCAATTTTGACCAATCATCTCTTAGTCTACATTCATTGACAGATCTTGGTTCCAAATCCTCATCTTGTTTTATTATTTCAACTATGACATTATAGACAAAAATATTATCCACCACAATATTATTTTGATTCCACCTTTTTCTTTTCGAGACATAATTTCTAGAAATTTTCTCATTCTCATTATTTTCAGGTACATGGACCTGGTCAGTGGTGTCATCATTTATTATGTCTCGGAGCTCTTCATGAACAATTGCCTCCATATTATGATCATCTAGATCATTTATTCCTTTCCTTTTTCAAGAATTTTTATCCTTGGAACTAATTTGTCTACCACGTTTTAAGCGTGGTCCAGATTCATTTGCCTTAACATTTTGTCCTATCAGGACATAAACTCGAACTTGAGCATTACCAACTGGGATATATGATTTAGTAACCCATGGGAGGTTAGTAAATGCATCCGACAGTTGATTTGCAATATTCTGCAAATAAATTATCTTTTGAACTTCTTGTTCACATTGATTTGTTCGAGGATCTAAATGAGACAGTGAAAGTGAATTCCAATCTATCTCATTTACCAACTTCTTTTGTTCTCCCCCTAATGTTGGGTATAATGATTCATCAAAATGACAATCAACAAACCTTGCAGTAAATAAATTTTCAGTTTTAGGTTCCAAGTATTTTATAATAGAACGAGATTCATACGCAACATATATCCCTAACCTTCTTTGGGGACCCATCTTTGTGCGTTATGGTGGAGCAATTGGAACATATACCGCACAAGCAAAGATTCTAAAATAGGAAATGTTTGGCTCCTGACCAAAAACCATTTACAGTGGGGAGATGTAATGATAACCGGTTGGCCTTATGCGCACAAGTGTCGTTGCATGCAAAATAGCATGCCCCCAAACTGAAACCTGCAACTTTGTCCTCATCAACAATGGTCTAGCTATCAATTTAAGACATTTAATCAATGACTCTGCTAAACCGTTTTGAGTATGAACATGTGCAACGGGATATTCAATTGTTATTCTAGTGGACAAACAATAATCGTTAAATGCCTGAGATGTAAACTCACCAGTGTTATCAAGATGAATTGTTTTTATTGCATAATCTGGAAATTGTGTTTTTAACCTTATTATTTGAGCCAACAACCTCGCAAAAGTCATATTGCGAGTTGATAATAAGCACACATGTGACCATCTTGTAGAGGCATCTATAAAGACCATATAATATTTAAATGGTCCATATGCAGGGTGAATAGGCCAATATATATAACCCTGTATCCTTTTCAGAAATGCGGCAGATTCCATTCCAACCTTAGCCGGTGATGGTTCGATAACAAATTTTCCTTGTGAACAAGCAGCACAGAGAATTCCTTTGATTGAAAAATATTTTGGTTCTTAAAACTATGTAGATGTGAATTCTCAATTATTCTGCACATCATATTATAACTGGGATGGCCCAACCTATCATGCCAAATGACAAAATCATTAGAAACAGTAAACCTTTTGTTTACTATGGCATGTGATTCAACCGTACCAATATTTGTATGGTACAATCCTGAAGAAAGTGCACACAATTTTTCATGCACAGTTTTCTTCTTCGCATTTATTGTAGTTATATAAAGGTATTCCACCTTTTCTTCATTTGCAGTCTCAACTTGATAGCCATTTTGATGAATAACCTTGAAACTTAACATTTCTTTTACACTTACTACAATACAATGCATTATTAATTACAAATAATGTTCCTCGAGGTAGTAATAAGGCCGCTCTTCCAGATCCCTCAATCAATTTTTTACTACCGGATATTGTATTAACATATGTCTTTTTGATAATCAAATGAGAGAAATATTTCTTTTCTCTTAGTATCATATCAGTTGTGGCACTGTCTAGAAGACATATATCTCCATTACTCATCTTGCATCCAACTGAAGACTGAGAAATTTTATTTATCTTCATAAAAATAAAAATATATTATAAGAAGTACGAAACTTAACAAAAGAAATTTTAAGTACATAAACTTTAAGTAAGACATTAAACACACATAACAACATTATGCATTTTCCAGTTCAATTATCAATCTTCAGTTGCGATTCCCAAAAAAGTCCTCAGCTTCTAGATGAGTAATATCATCGAGCCCATCAAAAGGCATCATCTTTCAATGCAAAGTTTGCCTCAACATTCTCATTATATTTTTGAGAAGATCATGCTTGAGCATCATCTTTGAGAGTCAAATGTGACTCCATCCGGGCATTAGAAGAGGAGGCACCTCTTTATTTCCTTTCATTTTAAAGGAATTTTGATACATCCTAACAAAATACTCAGGCGCCCAACATTCATTTTCCTAATGACCTTTAAGGCCATAATGATGACAGTGATCGCCCTTGCCTTTTGAAGGATTATCTTGAGAACCCATATTGTTCTCCTTTTTTATGACTACCACCTTGATTATTATTATATCGTCTTTTACCCTTGCCACACCCACACACATTATCATGGACCCGATTATTTTGTCTTATTTTAGATTGGCCGCGTGCTTCTACCCCGTATGCTTCCGGTAATGGAGTACTTCCAGTGGGATAGGCTTCATGATTTCTCATTAAAAGTTCATTATGCTGCTCAGCCACCACAAGGCATGAGATCAAAGAGTATTTCTGAAAACCCTTTCCATGGTATTGCTGTTCTAATTTCATATTAGAGGCATGAAAAGTAGTTAGTGTCTTTTCCAACATGTCTTCATCTTATATAGTTTCCCCACATAATTTCAATTGGAAAGTGATTCTAAATACAACATAGTTATACTATAACACCTCAAATTTGAGAAAAGCTAGGAAGGGGTTAGCAGGCTTGTGAAGAACCAAAAACTGAACCATGGGACCCTCAACGGAGCCCTAGACGGGCAGTGAAAGGGACCACGGTCCGTCATGGTGCTCGTGACATAAAGGCAAAATCTTATCCAAGCAGGATCCCTCCCACAGACCCCAAGTCAATAGGGATTCTCCTCGAGTCACTGTTCAAGGACCACGGGAGTCAAAACAGCCCGTGAAGCCCCACACAGATCGTGATGTCATCCATGAAAGGTTTTCATTAAACTTAGAGTTAAAGGTCAACTTCAAACAATTATATCTTTTAGCACAAAATGAATTAGGTGATCCATGACCTATTAAATTAAATATCTATGAGTCCTCTTTCCGACATCACCGAGTTTGCCTAATTCCAAGGTCAGAGTAAAATTTTATGCCCAAAATAGTGAATCCCTATCGGAGAAAAATTATTCACGACCAGTTTGACGGGCTGTGGTAGTGCATGACGGGCCATTAAGGTTGATACCAATTCGACAGTTTTCGATCAGGGACTTTTGGGTCTTTTCCCCAATTGTTTTAACTCAACACTATGTTATTCTTTCTTCTACCCAAAGCCCTATATAATGATTTTAAACCCCCAAATCACCCAAACTCAATTCATTCTCTCAAATTCTCAAAAGAAGATCAAACTCTTCATCTTAAATATTTCTCTCTCTAAAAGTTGGAGAAGAAAGGTAGGGTTTCAAGATCAATCCTCCTAATCCTCCATTGCTTCCAAGATTTTAGCATCAAGGGATGATAGTTTTCATCCATGGAGCCCTTTCCTCCATGGAGTTCCCAAATTCTCCAATTTACAAAGTTAGAATCCCCAGTTGAGTTAGGATTTTTATTTCATGTCATGGGTTCCTTTCAATGTTCGTTCAATTGATTTTTAATGACTTTTTATGCATAATTGAAGTAAATGCATGTTTTTAAGATAGTTCCCCACCACCCATGAATAACCCATGTTTTCTAAGCCATGATGATATAATGTGGGTCTTAAACTATTAAAGATGAATTTATGAAAATATGCATGTCTTCTGTCACGCCCCAAAACTACCCCTGAGATGCAAACACGGGACCTAAGACCACAAGTGATCCCAAGATAACCCTGCTGGCATGATCATGAGCATACTAAAGATAATAAACTGATGCGGAAGCTAAAATATAATTAAAATGAAAAGATGGGGAATACCCATATACTATAACTGAGATAAATGGTAACTGATGAGTTTAATATAAAGAAGATATTAACTCAATACTAAGCTGAATCTAACTATGTCTGAAAATAGCCTCTAACTGACTAGAAATGCTGGGACAGGTCCTAGCTAAGTCTAGTAAAACTGAAACTAAAGGACTAAAAATACTGAAAAGAAACTCATGACTATCGTCCTCGGAGAATGAAGACTCATCACTGATTCTGCTGAACTACAGATCGGGAACCGATCTAAGCGCGATCTGGATGCTTAGAACCTGAACCTATATTACGAGAAGATGTAGCGCACGTATGCATCGATACTTGAAAGGTACTGAGCATGCAGGATAGAATACAGCTGAAATAACATATAACTGAACAAAGCAAATAAGCAATGACATAATCTGAATATGATATAAATACTGAATATTGGATATACTAATAAATGGTCAATGCAATAGAATCTGACTGAACTGTTTGAGCTACTAATAACCGATAATAAAATCACATGAGCTAAATGTGAAGTCCGATGTATACACCCCATCGAGAGGACCCAATATACCCTACCAGAGGTATAGAGGCATGGTGGCGTGATCACTGAAATGATGCCCACAGAAGGGACATACAACCTACGTGGCTAGTAGTTCTGGGACTATTTGGGTACGCTGAACCCTAGCCCAACTCGATATTATGCTACTCCCAATGGATTAAGTAATTAACACATTATGACTGAATTTCTATAAATTACTGGATAGCTCGAACTGAACATGCAAACTGAGAATGCAACAATTAAACTGGTATTGATGCATTAATAACTGAGGCATGTACAACTGAAATATCTGACCTAGCATGTGTAATTCAAGAACTAAATAAATACATAGCTAGGGTTCTGGAATTCATGCAATAAACATAATATTAACATACTAATCTGATTTGGATCATTCTAACAGCTAAGAACCCAATAATTCTAATATTCAAGAAACTCTAAGTCTAGTCATGATAAGGGAATCAAGAAACTGACTGAAAACTAGGGACCTAATGGGTGAAAGGAACCACTAGTGAAATCCCACATACCTGGTGATGAATTCCACGGAGCAATCCTTTGATTTCTGGGCTGGAACTGAAGAAAACTTGCTGCGTTCTTGAACTAGGGTTCTTGATTTCTTTCTCCTCTTAACGTTCTAATTTTTCTAAGTTTGATTAATGATTTGACTTAGGTAAGTTCTAGTTATGTTTCTAGGCTTAAACTAACTAAAATCTCATGATTTAGGGTTTAAACGACGTAGCTTAGTGGTTAAACAAACTAGGAAAAGACCAAAAAACCCCTAACTTAATTGATGTCGGAGTGATCGATGAACGCGATCTACGGGCCGTAGGTCAATCTACGGTCCGTAAGTCAAGCCTGCTCGACATGCCTTCACTAAAACGAGCATAACGTTTTACTCAGAGGTCGGATTTTAGCAAACTCGGTGGCGTTGGAAAAAGGATTCAATTATCTATCATACCATAGGTTACGAGACATATAATTCCTTTTGTGCTAAGATTTATGATCATTTGAAGTTGACCTAATCAACAACTTTCATCTAACTGGCTGCTGACCCTCATCTACGGTCAGACCTACGGACCGTAGATCGAACGATGGTCCATGCTGGTCGACCGTAGTTTGTGTCAGAGGCTGGGTAAATGAGTCTTGATCCACGGACACAAACTACAGACCTAGTCTGACCTACGGACCATAGGTCTGTACGTGGGTCGAGACTTAGACGATTTTCTGAGCTGGGTTTGGAGAGGAGTTGCAGTGGTGAACAACGGACTACCTGCACGGGCCGTGGTCTAACCTACGGTCCGTGGATGGCAAGCGTGGGTTGCACCTGCAACTTCTCAAAGTCTGCATTTTTGGTCTGTTTCAGATACGGGGTGTTACATCTTCTCTTTATGAAATAGATGTGATTTAATTTGAAGATGATTTGACTTTGAAATCATGATGACTCTTATGGATTATTGAAAAGAATGCATGTTCATGAAAGTATGTTTATGACTCAAGAAAGCTTATAGATGAGATTGTTTATATGTTCTATGAAGCTTGGTTATATGATATGAATGACATCTAGATTTGCCCTCAATGCTTTTTGGGCTATTTTCCTAAATTAGGTCTTGATTAGTATGGTATCCAGATATTCCATCAATGATTAGAGACCACGATTTTAAAACTATTTCCATTAGTATTAGGGGCATCTCTAGCTTGAAGTGAATGACTATGGGCCTTAAAAGCTATTATGAAAAGATCATGGACGGTGAAAGGTTTTCTCACGCATGGTCTAAGGAGCTATCTTATGATAAGACAAGTGGTGACTACCCATGTCTTTTAAAGATAAGACAAATTAAGACTAATAACTACTCCATGGGATTTATGCTTAGCACCGAGAGGATATTGAGATGGAAGCTCTCCCGAGTTATGGTCGGGTTTCTAATATCAATATCCTTATCCCTTACTTATGTGCCTCCATAGGATGATTGTTTAGATAGACATTAGCTAGTGGATCCACGTTAGCTCAGATTGATGGTTCTACCTCGGCAAGTAGGACAACCCTTTTCGGTGTGGGAGACATTGGGGTTCCATGTTATAGCTCGCACTATCTCTATGTCGGTTAAGGCTACTTCCCACTATAATAATGAACTAAGGTTACTTCAAGAAGTATCTCACATGTGTTCAAAGACGATTTTACTTGCATTGATCATGATTACAATTATGTTTTCTAATCCTCTTATCTTAAGTTCTAACTTTTAACTTGGTCTTTTCATATCACAAAAATGTCCTTTTTAGCATGATTTCATACTTTTATGCATGGCTATCTTACTTAGTGCATTTTTGTACTAACACATACTCTTGCCTACATTTCTCCAAATGTAGGGACCGACCTTATAGATTCACACTTTTGTGGCTAGGGATCTCATATTGAATATTGAAGATTGGCGAGTCCTCATGTTCTGAGGACCAAACCTTTACTTCATTATATCTTTACTTTAAGTTTTGGAACTCGATGTAAGGGCTACACCCCGGTCATTCTTATGTACTAGATGACTTTGAGACGATATTTAGACTTCCGTTTTTCTCTATAAAACTCTTATATGTTAAAACTGTCTTTTAAATCTTTTAAGCTCTATTATCTTGTATGATGTCTAAGTGGCTTGTATGAGGCCTTTTGAGGTCTTGTACGCCATGTCACGTCTAGGGTGTACTTTGGGTTGTGACATATACTCAATTACAATTTTATAATCTTGATACTGTAAGTGCATCCACTCATAACGAGCCCTTGGCAATACAGTTGCCTAAAGGTGGTCATACCTCCCTTTGAAACCTATTTACAATTCAAGTGGATCTTTTACCGTCAAGTATTCAACCTTCAGGCTTTCATCAAGATGATGAGGAAAGAAAATCATAGCCTTCACTTTATCCTGACTTGATGCCTTATGCCCTTCGATTATACTATCACCAAGAACCTTAGCGGCAAGGTAAATTTCAGCATCAAGTACCCGACCATGACAAATAGTTTTTTCCAAAAATGTCAAGTGCCACAAATTCAAGCTTTGACAAATTCGACATGATGAAAACTATCATAAAATAATTGAGTTAATATTATGATGTTTGTTTCATTATAGTAAATGGTAAATTAATGTTCAACTAATAACGTATAATATGATTATAAAATATAATATATGTTATATGCATGCACATTGAATGTTTCAGAAGCATGTAAACTCATGAAGTATTGAAATGGTAGACTTAATATATTTTCTTGATTCTTCTACAACATTTATTACTTGTTTCAATTGATACTAACGCCAAAGTTTTGTAAGAATTTCAAGTCATATTTAATACAATACTATTCTTCTTTATGACACACAAATACTTATCATAAATGTATGACAAGAAAATATTACGAGTATTTTAACTAGCATACTATCATATTATTGCTTAGTAATTAGTTTAGAATGTTAGTAACATATAAATAGCATAATAATATAAACATGATACATATTGATTATTATACCTAGTAAACTACTATAATAATACCTAAAGCAAGTTATATATGTAGTAATTAAATTGAAAATCAAAGACTTGTTTTACATTTAAAAAGAAATAAAAGACTTTATTTTTGAAAAATCAATTTAACTTAAATTTTAAAGGAAAATCAATTTTATAAATAAGAGTCGCCACTTAATTTTTGAAGAAAAATCAAGAAAACTTATAATTTATCAAAATATTTAAACAAAATAAAATCAATTGAAATGAAGAGGATTGGGCTTCAATTTACAATTCGAGAAGGTTTTAAGCATTCAAAGTGTCTAATAACATGCAGTTGACCTATGGCTTGACTAAATTATTTGACTAACTTTAAATACAAATTAAGGAAAAAAAAACTCACTTTTCATTTTGAAAGGAAATAATCTAGAGAGATTTTAAGTAAAATAACTCTTATATTGACAAACAATTAATAAGTAAAAACAAGTAATAAATAAAATATAATTTTTTCAATTTGAACATAAAAGAAGAAATGACTATCTTTTAGGGATTTAATTAAATTAAACCAATTCAAAACAAAGGTTAGAAAATTAATAGCAATAAACAAGTAATGATAGGAGAAAAAATAAAGTCAAATTTTGGACTTTTAGCCCAACCTGTCATAATACTAAAGTTATCAAAAATATGGGTTTTGGCCTATTTAAGTCAAAATCCAGCTGCTGGACATTCTTTTGGACTTTTTTGGGCCCATTTTTGCCTGAACCTGCTAGAACTAAAAGAGATTGGGCTTTGCCCCCTTTTTGCCTTTTGAAAACTTGTATATACACCAAGTGTATATTAATGTATATAGGCTGTATTTTGGTTCGCTGGCTTTCGGGGTACGTTTTCTGGGTTTCGATCTGGTCGTTGTACTACAACGAGGAAGAAGATGTGTGGATCGCGTCGCATCGCATACTATTGCTGTGTTCAGTACATATTTTTGGGTCCTTCGTATTTTGGAATTGGGTCGGCTACTGTATTTAATGTTGTATTGAATTGAATTGGGTATGTCTTTTTGGGCTGAGGTGGTAGGCTGATGGAATTGCTGAGAAAAAGAGTATGGCTGCTGGGATTTGATGTGAAGGGGCCCAAAATCTTGGCTTTTAAATGAGTTGAAGACAAAGTAAGGAATGACTAGAATTGTAATTGGAGAGATGACCATATGGATTTCATTGTAGCCAATATGAGTTACGAATTTAGCAAAATTGAGGGTAATTGGTGATTCGGCTAAAAACTAAATAAGACAAATTAATATAAATTAATTAATGCGCTTCTTAATGTCAACAAAATAAAATAATTAACTTAATTATAAACTAAATAATTTAAAATATAAACTATTATATAATTAAACTAATTAACCAAATATTTAAGTAAAACAAAATCTTTTTGAGACGATTTTTGAATAATCTATACTAATTATATACAAAACTATATAAAACATATAATTATTTAAAAATGATAAAATTAATTAAATATAACTTGAAAAATATTTTGAACTTTATAAAAACTAATTATTTCTAATCATTTAGAATTTAAGAAACTCGATGATTAATTTATATTGTGGAGGTCCAAAATTAGCTGTCAACAACTGTCCCTCGTTTGACTTGGATTGATAAAAGAAATTCGAGGCAAATGAAATTGACGAATCAAATTTTGACAGACCACATCTTCATTATTTCGGAAAGGGATTTTAGTGCGGACTCTAGGAATTATGGTTGAAGCCCTGGTATTGGATTTCCTACACATCTCAGGCTATATGATAATTCAGGCCATTTGTAGTTCGATACGCATGATTTAATGCACGATTATGGAAGAATTCAAAAGTTATCCTGATAAAAAATTATGAAAGAATCAGAATGCTCGGGAATAAGATTTAAGAAAGAATATCGAAATACAACTGAGTTTCAACATTGAGTCTGCCTACATATCCCTAAACATGGGATCAGACTGTTTGTAGTTTGACTCAATCAGTTAAAAAGGAAATCTATTATGCAAGATAACCTTTGATTCTGGAGGAGTGAAAAATAAATTGAGTATGAAAAAGAGGCTTGAAACCTCTTAGTCATGAATGTGGTGCAATTCACACCCATAATTAAGAACTTACACAGACATAATTTTCAAAGCTCTAGGTGCATGTCACTCAGTTTGGAGAGTTGCCTCCGGTGAGAGATGAAGTCTTCTGGAAGCAAAACTGAAACCGATAAACCCAAAGGAAGACCCACATGCCTTCTGATAGGGGTGTGGTTTTATTGTAGTGGAAGTCGCTCCTCAAATTGCGTCCTAAGAGATTGATACTCCTCTTTGGACTATGTCCCAATTCGCTGCTAAGAAAAAGTTCCACGTTGTGCTGCATCCCTTTTGATGTAGTCCGCACCTGCGATTTGATTTGAGAATTCAACCTCTTGGATGCCCTCGAGAAAGACTAAAATAAACTTGTTAGTATAAATTGTATTTTAAATAGATAAGTGATATATTTTACCGTATTCGGCACATGTTCTTTCCTTTAAATGTTCTGACGTCAGCCTCCGTCGATTTTTATGAATTGATATGATGTTATATGATGATGACTTTTTGATTATGTAATATATTGTTGATGATGATATTCCATTGATAGAATGATGCTTCTTCATTGGTAGGATGATGATGCTCTATCGATAGGGTGATGACGTTGATTCTCCATCGATAGGATGATACTGATCCATTGGTAGGATAATGTTGATGATCCATTGATAGAATGATGAAAATGAAGATCCATCGGTAGGATGATGCTGGTCCATTGATAGGATAACACTGCTACATGGTAGGATAATGATGCTCCATTGGTAGGATAATGTTGATCCATTGGTAGGATAATGTTGATGATCCATTGGTAGGATGATGATAATGAAGATCCATCGTCAGGATGATGCTGATCCGTTGATAGGATAATTTTGCTACATGGTAGGATAATGATGCTTCATTGGTAGGATGATGTTGATCCATTGGTAGGATGATGTTGATTCATTGGTAGGATGATGCTGATCCATTGGTAGGATAATGCTACTGAGATCTGTCAGTAAGATGAGGATGATGATGATGATGACGATGAAGAAGAAGAAGATTCGTCGGTAGGATGATGTTGATCCATTGGTAGGATAATGATGATTATCCATTGGTAGAATGATGCTGATGATCCATTGGTAGGATGATGTTGATCCATTGGTAGGATAATGTTGATCCACTGGTAGGATAATGATGTTGATCCATTAATAGGATGATGTCGATCCATTAGTAGGATAATGTTGATCCAATGGTAGGATGATGTTGATCTATTGGTAGGATAATGCTGCTACATGATAGGATGATGACGTCGAGGCTCGATTGATAAGATGATGATTCTTCATTGATGATCGATTAGAAGGATAATATTGATCCATTGGCAGGATGATGTTAATCCCTTGCTAGGATGCTGCTGCTACATGGTAGGATGATGCTGCTACATGGTAGGATGATGATATTCCATCGATCAAATAATGATGATGCCCTTCAGAGTGACGGTATTATCTCATTTGATAATACTGTAGGAATGTCCCTATGGGAGTTTCACATTACTGCTTCTGATATCTACGTGATTTATGAATATTCTTCAAACCTATGCTGAAAAATGTAATTTGATGTCATTGTAGATACTTGTACATGTTGAGAGTGATGCTTTCACTTGTTCCTTTTTTATACACTTTGTTTTCGTTGTGACTCATACTTTGCTGGGAATTAGAATGAGGTATTATTGCTCGTATTCTGAACTGCTTCTTTTTCTCCTGAAAAACTTCAATGATTTTCATGTATCCACATAAAGGTTGTCAATTTTGGGGATCTCCTTACCCTTTTGACTTCTCCATATTTATTAAATTGAAGAATATGATGATCTCGAGGCAATCTTATAGACCTGCATCCACAGAAAAATTGCTAGTTTTTAAAACAAATTGATCTGTGTTGACTTCTTTGATCGCTTACTCCTTTTCTTGTTATCTTCAGTTGATCACTCCGATCTCTTGCTTCTCGATAGGCATAAGATGAAATTTTATAAATTATTTGACATATTAAATTTTTTAAGGAAAGAGAATATTTAGAGAATCAATTTGGAAAAGGTCACTGTGAATTGTCATGTCACGCATATCTTCAATGAACGTCCTTGATTCAAAACTTTTGACACGTCCGATAGCTTGTTTTGGAGAACTCAAAAGATCCTTAAAGCTTGAGAAATTTCTAAAATGTTCCTCCTGAAATCTACTTTAATCGGGAAGTTTTGTAGCTGACTCTGAAATCCAAAGGTGTCGGAGATTGCTGTAGTTGACTATGAATTTTAATGATGCTAGAGATCATTTGAAGTTAGGTTTAAACTTCTAATCACGCTCGAGATATTCAAATTTTTCTACAAGCTTCTAGTGATGCTTGAGGAAATTTTTGAGGCCATCCTCAAAATTTTATGTCCCAGTTAGATGTCTCGGCGTATCTTTCACTATTGATATATGACTTGTAGAATTTTTGAAACCCTCTCAAAAATTCTGTCCCAATTGCATCTCTCAATGTATCTTCAGTTTTGACTTTTTGGAGAAAAAACTTCCTCTTTAGAATTTTTGAGTCCCTCTAAAAAATTCTATCACAGTTTCCATTATTAAGGAAAATGGAAATCTTATAGAAAATATGACCAAGGCGTTATGGCGTATACGTATCCCATTCAGGCAAAAATCAGGTCAAATGTAGTTCCACTCTTGAGGATTAATAAAAATATGAAATCTGGACAACGAAATGACCGAGGCCGACATAGGGCATCTGTGTATTTCATTCTTGAGAATTTAGGTCGAACGTAGTTCAAGTACAAAGAGGAATATTGAAAATGTATAAAGGGGTGACCGAAGCCAACATAGGCAACCTACGTATCTCATCTTCGAGAATTCAGGTCAAATGTAGTTCATTATAAGAGATAATTTTCTAACTAGAAAACATCAGACGATTACAAGAAAATGATACGATTACAAGCAAATGATGCGATTACAAGGAAAAGAGAAAAATAAATTTTGAATCTTCAAATATAATAACTCTTGATAGCATCTGAGTCGATTGACAACTTGTGAAATAACTTAATATACTCAACCATTGCATGTCCTCAAACAAATGTATTGATGCATTGTCTAAGCAAATTGATGAGTTTTCTTTTCTAAGCTTCCATCGGATAAACGTTGATTCATGATTCATTGACACAACCATCCTTTTCTAGATTCACAACTTCGGTCTCATCCATATTTGACTTATCATTATTCTCAAACCGTTTCTATTCTTTGGGAATGTATTCAGATATCATGATTGTCATTCCCCGAGCGTACACCCTGGGTGGGACTGGTACTCGAGAACCATTGTAGACCCCAATCGAACCCTTGTCTGGCTTACTTACTCAGCGAAAGACTTTAAGCATTAAGAAAATAATTCAAATGCAAGATAATCAACTGTCTCAAACTAAACTCATAATGTTTTAGAAATAAACATTTAACTTAGCCAAAGTGGCAACTCAAATCTGAACATAAGACAATAACAAGGTAAAGACAAATGACTAACTGACTGTCTATCTATGAAGCCTATAAAATTGAGATGGATATTGGGACAAGACCCACGACATCCTAATGAGCTAAAATACTGAAAGCAATAAAAGGGATCCTCCAGAAGCAAAGAGGCTCACCAAAAACTCTGGAGCTCAACTAGAATCAACGATGCGCTCGATGCTGATCCTGGTTACCTGTATCTGCATAATAAAAAGATGCAGGACAAATGACATCAGTACATTGAATATATGAGAATGCGAGGGGAATACTAAAACAAGACATAAGCTTGAAAGGAACTGAAAGAATAAACCTGGTTTTAACTCAATTCAACTGACTGAACTGAACTCATTTCAATATAAAGAAGTATAAACAAGTGCAATATAAAGAAAAACTTTTTAAAACATGGATAGCAACTCTGTTTATTTAGAAATACAATAGTAACTCTGTATGTATGCAAGGATACGGTATAAACTCTAAACTGTATATAGAAATACAAAATAATACTGTTGTGGGAGTTTCTCTGACCGACAACCATCACTTAAGAGCTATTGTGATGATACAACACTTTGCCTCACGCTGTCGGGACGTCTTATACCTTGCCCAGGGAATAAAACCTGACTACTAAGTGGATCTACTAGTCTATGCTAAAAAACACTAATGAGTCATCTAAAAAGTATGACCATTTTCTACCCATGGTGGCTACATGGTTTATGGGGGTTGGGAGTTGTATGAACTCTCCCCCATATCGGTCCTCAATACTACTCCCAAAATATAATACTTGCTCCTATGTTTCAAAACATACTTCTTTCTGTGGTTTGTGATAATTGCTCAAAACTTAGCTCAAAGGCTCCTCTTGGAAATCAAAGTTTCCTCTCTTCCTTAATTGTAAAAGCATTTACTCTTTACTGAAAATTAGCTCAAAGGCTCTTTTGGAAATCAAAGTTTCCTTTCTTGTTTAAATGTGAAAAAAACATTTACTCTTTGGGAATACATAGTCCCAATATACTCTTTTGAAGAAATGAACTTCAAACTTTACTCTTTACTCAACTCAAAACTCAAGTCTTAAAACAAGGTTAAAACATTTGTAGAAGACTTTTGGAAGATTCTATGAACTTCTTTTGACTTGGCTCTTAACTTCTCTTGATTTGACTCTTAACTGATCCTTGAATTGAATTATGGATTCAAGGATTATGATTTGTGATAGGAATGATCTCATAATGTTTACAAGTGTTTTTAGAAAGTTAAACATGAGAAAATATGAACAAATCAGTGTCTGGAAGCAAGTCTGCGACGTGGAGATGCAATTAATTATTTGGTTGCAAAATAATTTTTGAGGTAGAACGGTTCGTCACCACTCCGCGACGCACATAAATTTTTATCTATCCTGAGGAACAGGTTCGCGACGCGGACCTGGTACTCAGATTTTCCCGACTTGTTCCTTCTTAATTTTCTAACCCCAATTCGCCTAAACTCGATTATTTTTCTCAAATTCCCTTTAGATTCAGATACCCAGTATGCATACATAAGAATCTAACTCTAACAACTAAAGAAAACAATATTTTAATCTCCAGGAACTCCTCAATCTCAACCTAATTCAAGAACGAAGGCCAATTTTAAGAACACCATTCAAAATTCATCAACTTTCAACTTTCTAGAATGAACTTCGCTAAAATAAAGTGATTGGCGCGTGGGTGAACGAACCCAACGCTATGAAAGACTCACATACCTCATACGGATCAACCCTTGACGAAATCCTCCAGCTTAGCCTCAAGAACGGAACGAATCCATGCTTCTTCTCTTCTTTCTCCTCTTCTTTTCTCTTCTCTAAAAACCCTGACTCAATATTGTCAAGCATAAACTGAACCAATTCAGTTTAGACCCCAACTAATTACCAAAAAACGAAATAATTTACTGGGTAGTGAAAAAACCACAATACCCTTCTAAAACCCAGTTTTGACTTTCTTTATCTAGACAGCCCAACTTCAAATGGAGATATCTTTCTCATACAAACTCAAAATCGTGCAAACTCGGCGGCGTTAGAAAGATAATTCAAAGATCTTTCTTAAGGTATCTTGTAGAACACCTAAATCATCATGATCTAGGAGTTATGGTCATTTGAAGTTCATCCAAAACTCATATTTAACTTAACTTTGTTAAATTTCTAGATTTTTATCATTCTTTCCAAAAATGGATCTTTCTAATTCTAAGTCTTTCTAGTAGGAGGGTGTTATGATCTTAGTCATATTTATATGCCTAGAATGCTAATTATGCCCGCATTTACGTCGAGTTTCAATTCTAAATGTACTCGTTTACAATTTTATGAGTCGTTCGCCTATGTATGAGCTAACCAACATGATTAGTTGTGTAGGTAAGCTTAATGGGAGAAACGACCACAAAAAGGGACAAAGGAAGAAATCTGAAGATTCAAGTCAAGAGAGAGTAATAAAAAAATGAAGCTGAAGAAAATGCACCAAGGCATTTACGTGTTCTCTATGCGTCGCGCGGAGGAATACAAATTTTGGGTTGCAAAATCAACTTTGAGGTAGAACGCCTCGTGATGCTCGCGCGTCGCGCATAAGTTAAATGGTTCTTGGAATTGGAATTTGGAAGGTATCACGCTTCGCGCGCCTAAGTGCCAAATTTGGCCATTTCGACTTTTAGTATAAATAGGGTTTTATTTTATTTTATTAAGGGGTCTGTGCTGGGTTTTTGAAAACGACGACTTTGGAATACGTTTTCTGGAGTTTTTAGGGTTATTTCTTAAACTCTTTTCCTTTAAATCATTGGATGATTGATAACCATTGTACTATTGGTCATTAGACTATGAGTAGCTAAATACCCTATTTCTAGGGCTGTGGTTGCAGGATGATTGTAATTGACTGATTTTCATTGGGTTTATTATTGACGATCACATGAATCTTTCTTATGTTCTTATTTTTTGTATTTCATGATTGGTCACCATAGAAATAAATCTATTGTCCAAATTGAACTCGGGAGAGGAATAAGAGGATAGAACGTGGGGCATAAAGATTTTGTTGAACTCTAAATAGTTAGGGTTTATTTGTTTCTAGGATAGGGATATACCTAGAGACCTCGCTTGGGTCACCATACATGAAGATAACTTAATGCTCGGTAGGTAATCATTCTATCCCCGCTCAACGATGTAGTTAGGGTGTTATCTATCGTAGGCGATTAAAGGTCGAGAGACCATGATCATACATCTAACCTGTGATTCATTGATTCGATAGTTAATAATTACCCATGTAAATAATATTGATTGCATGAATCCTGATAGAAGCTGCAGTCTTGGATCTTTCCCAAATCATTGTTTGAAACCCGTGAAATTGAATCTTGTTATTTACATTTTTGTTTTAAATTTTAGAAATAGAAATAAACAACTCTTTAAATCTGGAAATACATTTGTGGTTAACTGAGAAGTAGAGAAGCTGATAGTTTCTAAGCGTGAGTCCCTATGGGTACGATACCCGGCTCTCAAAAAGAGCCATTTTATTACTTGTACGATCACGTGCACTTGTGTGTGCGATTAGACCACAACAAGTTTTTGGCGCCGCTGCCGGGGACTTTAGAATTAGAAAGTATTTGAATTTTTCTGATTTTTGAAGTTGAAACGCAAGTGTTGACATCTTGATCTTAGCATTCCATTGTTGCAGGTTGTTATGAAACTCCAAACTGGACGACGGTCAAGAATTGTTATCGCCTCTCTCTGAACCTGAAAGATTCGTACACTTACAAAGAAGGCAGAAATGAATAGCAGATCCAGTTCCTCTAGTTATAGATGAGCTAGAATCTCCTGGACCAAAAACAGAGGAAGAAGAACCTGAGACAATGGCTGCTGAGTTGAAACTATGAGACGTGGCAATCCCACGCCCATCAATGTGACTTCGTGCATACAGAAACCTGAACCTGATGGAAGATTTGAACTGAAGCAGAGTATGGTGCAAATTTTTCACACGAATGGGTAGTTTACTGGTCTTTCACATGAGGATCCCACAGTTCACATTCAGAACTTCCTCGAGATTAGTGATACTTACACTCCAACTGGGGTGAATAAAGATTATGTGAGGCTCACCTTATTCCCTTTCTCTCTACTTGGGGATGCAAAAAGATGGTTGAACTTAGATCCTGCGAATTCAATTACCACCTGCGATGATTTGGCACAGAAATTCCTCATCAGATTTTTTCCATCTGGGAAAATAGCTAAGCTGAGGAGTGATATTTTGAGTTTTAGGCAGAAGGGTGGTGAGAACTTGTACCAAGCTTGGGACAGGTTTAAATTGATGTTGATGAGCTGCCCTCATCATCATCAATCTAATGAGGTGTTAGTCCATACCTTCATTGAAGGGTTGGAGCCTAACACAAATATTTTGCTTGATTCAACTGCAGGTGGACAAGCTTTAGAGAAGACTTATGCTGAACTGTTCACCTTGCTGAACCGTATCTCTCAGGGTAGTCCAGAGTGGAACGGAGGGGGAATGAAATCTGTAGTACAGAAAACTACAGGTATGCTGGAAATAGATGCGATGACAACTCTAACTGCACAGATTTCTGCTATGCAGAATATGATGAGTACACATTTCAGCAACATGTCATTGGGACAACAGCCTGCACAGGTAATTGCAGTTCAACAACCACCATCTTGGTATGAGATCTGTGGAGGTAGCGATCACGATGCAGAGGTATGGGGTGCAAACCCAGATTCTGTTAATTTTGTAAGGAATACCCAGAGAGGAGGAGGCCAACAAAACTATGGAAATTCATATAACCCAAGTTGGCGTAACCACCCAAACTTTTCTTGGGGTGGAAATCAGAACCAGGGCCAAGGGCAGAACCATTATAAACCACATGGCAATGCAAATGGGTATCAATCACAAGAACAAAGGGAGCAACCCAAGCAGCAATCCGGAAACATGAGTGTGAAGGATATGCTGAAAAGGATTATGGATGATCAAGCCCAGTTAGCTGCTGATGTGAGAAATAATCAGTTAGCTACACAAAATCTGGAGAAGCAATTTGCAGTTTGCTAGTGCCCAAAATTCACGACCGCAGGGAGGTTTGCCTGGAAACACTGACTAAACAGGTGAATGCAGTGAGTACACATAGTGGTTTGCAATTGGAGGAGTTAGCTCCTAAGAACAGAAACACGGAAGTTGTAAACAAAGAAAGTGAACAAAAAAAGAGTGAGCTCAAGGAGAATGAAGTAGTTGCACCGGAAGAAAGAGTGCAACCAATAGTGCGACCACCTCCTCCATTTCCTCAAAAGTTCAAGAAACAAAAGGAGGATGAATGTTTTGGTAAATTTCTCTCTCCTGAAACAAGTTCACATTAACTTGCCATTGGTAGATGTTTTGCAGGGTATACCTAGGTATGCGAAGCATGTGAAAGAGATCGTAGCAAACAAAAGGAGGCTGACAGAATATGAGACTGTGGCACTTACTGAAGAGTGCAGCTCCAGAATTCAGAACAAGCTGCCCATTAAACAAAAGGATCCAGGTAGTTTTACTGTGCAAATTAATATAGGGCAAAACATCCATGCTCGAGTGTTGTGTGATCTAGGAGCGAGTATAAACTTGATGCCAACTTCTCTCTACAAAAAGCTAGGGTTGGGTAGTCCTAAACCAACTACCATAACTTTGCAGTTGGCGGATAGATCTGTAGCCAGACCTCAGGGTGTTGTGGAAGATGTGTTAGTACAAGTGGGATCTCTGATTTTCCCAGTAGACTTTATAGTATTGAATTTCGAACCTGATCCTGAGATTCCTTTCATCTTAGGACGACCTTTCTTAGTGACTGGTAGGGCAATGATAGATGTCGCAGCTGGGCAGCTTACTATGAGAGCTCATGATAAAGTGGAAGTGTTTGATGTATACAAAGCCTTAAAGTTGTCAGCTGTGTATGAGGAGTTGTCTGCCATAACCATGATAGATCTTGAGGCAGAAGCTAAATATATTATAGCAATGGATCCTCTAGAGCAAGTGTTAGTGGGTGAGGATATATATGGGGATGCTGAGGCACATGAAATGGTGCAATTCCTTGATGTGTCTCTTATGGTTACTGCTGGAGAGCACTAGGAGCCTCTGAATAGGGTGTTGGGTCCTCCACCTAAACCCTCCATTGAAGAAGCACCCAAGCTGGAGTTGAAAACACTGTCAGCCCACCTCAGGTATGCATTCATGGGTGAAGATGAAACTTTACCGGTTATTTTGTCTGCAGCATTATCTGACGAACATGTGGAAGCCGCACTACTCATTCTGAAGAGGAGGAAAGCAGCTATGGGATGGCAAATGTCTGACATTCATGGTATTAGTCCTGCACTGTGTATGCACAAAATATACATGGAAGAACGGTACAAGGCAAGTGCATAGCATCATTGGAGACTAAATCCATTGATGAAGGATGTTGTTAGAAAATAAGTCATCAAGTGGCTGGATGCAGGGATTGTGTAACTAATATCTGACATTAAATGGGTAAGTTAAGTGCAATGTGTGCCTAAGAAGGGAGGAATGACAGTTGTGACCAATGAGAAAAACGAATTGATCCCCACAAGAACAGTAACTAGGTGGAGGATATGTATGGACTACAGAAAACTCAATGAAACCACCAGGAAGGACCACTATCTGGTACCATTCATTGATCAAATGTTAGACAGGTTAGATGGTCAGGAATATTACTATTTCCTTGATGGTTATTCAGGGTATAATCAGATCATCATTGCACATGAGGATCAAGAGAAGACGACATTCACCTGCCCATATAGCACGTATGCGTTCAAACGCATGCCCTTCGGCTTGTGCAATGCCCCAGCCACAAGTCAGAGATGTATGATGGCAATCTTCCATGATATGGTGGAAGATTTTGTGGAAGTATTCATGGACGATTTCTCGGTGTTTGGTGAGTCTTTTGAACTTTGTTTATCTAATCTTGACAGAGCTCTTGCTAGGTGTGAGGAGACCAATCTGGTGCTGAACTGGGAGAAGTGTCACTTTCTGGTCAGAGAAGGAATCATTTTGGAGCACAAGATCTCCAAGAGTGGGCTAGAAGTAGACAAAGCGAAGGTGGACATGATTAAGAAATTGCCACCACCAATATCAGTGAAGGGAGTGCGAAACTTCCTTGGACATGCTGGTTTTTACAGGAGGTTCATCAAGGACTTCTCTAAAACTGCAAGACCTATGTGCAGCTTATTAGAGAAAGAGATGAAATTTGTGTTTGATGAAAATTGTTTGCAGGCTTTTGAGATGTTGAAACGGAAGTGGATTGAGCCTCCTATTCTTATTGCTCCAAATTGGGAGCTTCCATTCAAGTTGATGTGTAGTGCTAGTGATATAGATGTGGGGGCAGTGCTTGGACAAAGAAAGGATAAGGTGTTTCACTCCATATACTATGCGAGCAAAACACTTGACGCAGCCCAATCAAACTACACAGTTACGGGAAATGAGATGTTGGCATTAGTGTTCGCATTTGACAAGTTCAGGTCATACTTGGTGGGAACCAAAGTGCTAGTCTACACTGATCATGCAGCCATTCGGTACTAGTTTAACAAGAAGGATGCCAAACCTAGGCTGATTAGGTGCATCATGTTGCTGCAAGAGTTTGACCTCGAAATAAGAGATAGGAAGGGAACTGAGAATCAAATAGCTGATCATCTGTCCCGACTAGAGGATTCATCACATGTGAAAAATGAAGGGTAGATTCGTGAGGAGTTTCATGATGAGCAATTGCTTGCTTTGGACATTGCTCTGGTGCCTTAGTATGCGGACATTGTGAATTTTCTGGTGAGTGGTTTATTTCCACCTGGGGCATCAACATATCAGATGCAGAGGTTAAAGTATGATGCACGCTTCTATAAATGGGATAAGACCTAATTGTTCAAGCATGGTCCGGATCAGATGATGAGGAGGTGTATAGCAGAGTAGGAGGCAACACAAGTGTTGGAGAGTTTCCACGTGTCGCCATATGGTGGACATCATGGAGGCGAAAGAACTGCGCATAAGGTACTGCAATCTGGTTACTTTTGGCCTACTTTGTTTAAAGATGCTGCTTTGTTTGTGAAAGGTAGTGTCAGAGGATGGGCACCATTTCGAAGAGGCATGAGATGCCATTGAACAACATACTAGAGGTGGAGATCTTTGATGTGTGGGCGATAGACTTTATAGGACCATTCCCATTGTCCCGGGGTAATCAATACATCCTAGTCGTTATGGACTACGTGTCTAAGTGGGTAGAGGCTGTTGCATTACCAACAAATGATGCCAAAGTGGTTGTCAAGTTCATCCGAAAGCATATCTTCACCGGGTTTGGAACGCCAAGGGCGGTAATCAGTGATGGAGGTAAGCACTTTATAAATAACTCAGTTCATAGTTTGTTAGCAAAGTATGGGGTGAGGCACAAAGTGGCTACAACATATCATCCCCAAACTAGTGGGCAGGTAGAGGTATCAAACATGGAGGTCAAGCAGATCCTCCAAAAGACTGTGAATGCCCAAATAAAAGATTGGGCTGACAAGTTAGATGATGCCTTATGGGCATATCAGACTGCTTACAAGACACCGATAGGGACTTCTCCTTATCGAATGGTGTTTGGGAAAGCT
The DNA here is from genome assembly GCA_029582725.1 of Solanum chiquidenum. NCBI lineage: Eukaryota > Viridiplantae > Streptophyta > Magnoliopsida > Solanales > Solanaceae > Solanum > Solanum chiquidenum. The sequence continues at coordinate 39,089 of JAJOOS010004008.1, forward strand.
TGTCACTTGCCAGCTAAGTTAGAACACAAGGCATATTGGGCAATCAAGAAGCTAAATCTCGATGCTGAGCTAGCAGGCAGAAAGAGGATCACATAGCTACACAAGCTAGAAGAATTTAGGCTTCACGCCTATGAAAATGCAAAACTGTATAAAGAGAAGACCAAAAGGTGGCATGACAAGCATATTTTGTCACGCATCTTTGAGCCTGGTCAGTTAGTGTGACTTTTTAATTCTAGATTGAAGTTGTTCCTAGGAAAGCTTCGGTCTAAGTGGAGTGGTCCGTTTGAGGTGGTGAGGATGACTCAACATGGTGCGGTAGAATTGCGAAACAAGGATAAGATCTCCACTTTCCTTGTAAATGGTCAACGGGTCAAGCACTACTGCGGTAGGGATGTAGATCGCGAGTTTGAAGCGCTCACATTGAATGATGACTGAGTCATGAGATAGGTCGTGCCGCGACATTAAATCAGGCGCTACATGGGAGGCAACCCGTGAACCATTGTAATAGTTAGGATTTATTTATTTTTTATTTGGGAATTTTAGTTCTTAGAAATTAGTAAAATGATATATCAAGAAAAAAAGTATAAAAATATGAGTCGTGCCACGACCAAAACCAAGGCGCTGGATGAGAGGCAACCCATCGTGTTTTAAACTAACAGGTGGTGTGTTGAAATGTGCAGGAAGCAGGAAATTTGCCCAAGGATAACGCGTCTTAGGCGCGTGTCGAGTGGGGGGGTGCCAAATCTTGCCCCGCATGGGGCAATTTTAGGCAGAACCCTGCGTGACAAGCCCACGTCGTGGAGAGAGGCCTAAAAATTGGACATGTAATTCCAGTTTCAAGCAGAGTACCTCGTGTTAGACACGCGTCGCGAAGCTGTGTCTAGATTCAAGTTCGACGGTAAATTATTTTGCGTCAAAAGAAAAGGTTAGTAAGTGATAGCCCCGCGTCGCAGGGTAAGGGCTAAATTTTGGCCTCACCTGGAATTAAGTTTCCAGAAGACTCCATGCTAACCACGCGTCGCGCCCCAGGTGAGTAATTTTTGTTTTTCATTAAATAACCAGGTTTTACCCGATTTCTTTGGAAATTACCCGACCCAAACCCCTTTAACCCCGATTTCTCCCATTAATTTTCCCATCTTTTCCCCTTTTCAAACCTCTTAACCCCGATTTTCTTCCCCCCTTCACCCTGGCGAATTCTCCAAACGGTGTCTGTGTCGCGAGGCTACTCCCACTCCTCTTTTCTTCATTTTCTCTGCACGCCCAAGTCGCCCAGGTTTGAAATTTTGTTTTGTTCTTAATTGTTCTGTTTGTTTAGATGTGAATTGCTATAGGCTATGGTTGCTTGTCTTGTGAATGATTGGGAAATGCATTATTCCTATCATCTGTGCGAGTAAGTTTATAGGTGTGTTCAAAGTCTGGTTCGCAACACTTAGTGGGAGGTAAAGTGGGGTTGGAAGTGAATCTTGAGTGGATGAATTCGTAAAATATTGCTCGAAGTATGGTGATTTTGGGAAAGAAATTGATGGCGTGAATGCTATATTTCATTTTTATTTGGTTGTTGTGTCTCAAATTTTTGAGTAGACAACATCTATTTTGGGAGTTGGGTTAATTGGCAAACTATTTTGTTGCTTGATTTTTTTGGGGAGTTGGGGGTTGAACTGCTATTCTATATATCGGGGGTTTATTGTTGGTCTCTTTGTGTTTCGAAGTCTGAGTAGAAATACTTGTGTCTTGGATGTTGTTGTCTGGTCAGGATAGTCTGTAGCTGGTGAAATTGTTGGAATATTGTATATGCATGGTTACGAATGTTGGTTGCTGATAGGTGTTCAAATTCTTGAGTAGACATATTGATTGTACTGGATATGTGAAGGTTCATGGTCTATATTAGTTGTGTGAAGTCTTGAGTAACACTTTCTAATTGTTTTTTTTGGTTTTCTCTGATATTGTGATGCCTCACCAATTTGATGAGCTTGGTAATTACTTGAGTAGGTTGTTGGTAAATTGTGGGAAGTCTGAGCACCTAAGCTGATATTTCTTTGAACTAAGTGTGGGGTGGTGTGCGCACACCACCACTATTTTTATCATCGTTTTGTAGTCATGGGAGCTGAACTTGAGTATCTTTTGCAGGTCACCATGTCTAGCTCACACAGACCCGGAAAGGAAGTGGCCATATCAAGCAATAGGAAACGTGTCCGGAGTGAGAATGTCCTACCCGCACCTGCACTTCCCAGGGGTCAAACTAGGCGACTTGGGGTGAAGGTTGTCACCAAAGAAGGAAAGTCTTGGTATAAGAAGCACACCGAGGCCACTTATTTTTCTGATGTATGTGTAGAAGTGGAAAGTCTGGCACGTGAGTTTCCCCAGATACGGAGGTGCATTAGAGAGCTCGGCATGGAGTTCATCTTCGCAGATCCGGATGAATGTAACATGCACATGGTCCAGGAGTTTTATGCCAACTGGGCATTCGAGGCGCGATCCCACTATGTGACGGTGCGTGGTAAGAATATGCCCATCACTCCCACATGTATTAATGATATATTTGGTACAACGCAGGACACCGACCCATAAGTGCTAATAGGGCTGAACATACGCCCTCCATACCAGGCCATCTGCCATATGTTATGCGGGCCACAGTCCATGGATCAATGGACTAAGCACAGTGGGAAGAGATATCATAAATCTCTCCCCTACGCTCATATGTTGTGGGAGACACGTGTTTGGCTGAAGGTGGTGATGAACTGTCTGATCCCGGGCTTACATTACACTTATATCACGTATGACCGGGTGTGCTTGGTTTATGCTTTGATGATTAGCATGGAGTTGAACATCGGATGCATCATAAAATATTCGATAAGGAAGGCCCGGGTTCACAAAGGGCACATGTATGCATTTGGTGGTCTGATTACCAAAATGTGTCGTACTGCAGGTGTCCCTGAAGAGAATTTAGATTACATGGCTCCACTATATCCAGCACCGGTGGACATCACTCGTACCAAGGGGCCTGACACTGACTTTGGACCTACACTCACCACCGCAGAGCGCCACAAGAGATATGAGTTGATCATGGCTAGTATGTATGGCCTGGAGATGATACGACACAAGACTAGTGGCCGACCATCTACTGATCTGGAAATAGGGGAGGTCAACATGCGATATCTTCTGAATGACTATGCTAAAGCATTGCTTGGCATTGGTCCTGAGTTCTAGGAGCTGATTGAGAATGATGTCCCGACTGATGAAGATAACTTGCGCACCGGTTCAAATGTGGAGTCCGATTCGGATGAAGAGATAGACCCCATACAAGTCGAGGCTAAGGTTGATGGGGGTGATATAATGAAGGACTGATCAGGGAGTTTCTTTTTCAGTTTACCTTTTCGAACTTTATTGAGATTTTGACATGCACTGGGGACAATGCTATTGTATAAGTGTGGGGTGAAGGTGAAAAACATACCTAATCTGTACATATAGTAGGTTGAACATTGTTTTCTGTTTTGCTTGATTTTGGGTTCCGTGGTAGTTGTTTTCGGTTCTTTAGCCAAGGATAGTCCCTTTGAACCATACAAAAATACAAAAAGATTTTTTTTCTAGGATTGAGTCTGTAGTCATAGATTGAGTCAAGCTGCCAAATGATAGATGGATGACGACCGTCTTAAGGGAAATGTTGTCGTTTGAGTCTTAGGTTGGGTTGTGCTGAAGCTAAAACTCTCTAAAAGGAGACTATATGAAAAGTATGACTGAAATTGAGGTGTAAATGCAGTGGAACTTTTGTATATGATTTAAATGTACAACTTAAGCTTAATCTGAACCTTCTACATGATATGATTGTGTGCTGAAATCGATCCTTTCTAAATATAACTATGCCATTAGTGGTGAGGCTTGTTATGATATCCATGCTATATATCTAAGTCTAGAACTTGCCCAAGTTGTTATTGAAGAGAAATAAAAGTGGTATTATGTTTGAAAGGAGATCCCTAGTCCATCCCAAATTGAGCCTTTTAGCCTTGTATTTTGTTCTAACCCACATAATAAGCCGAATATCTTTTTATTGATACCATAGTTTTGATCACAACCCCTAATGCACTATGGTAGGAATAAAGGTAAAAACAACGAAAATAGTAGATAGGGTGGAAATGCATAGTTGTTGGGGAATCATGAAAGAAAAAGGTAACTGATACCCATGATTGTAAATCTGAAATTGGCCCTGGTCCTTAGGACATTGTGCACTTCAACTAGGAAAAACTCAAAGTGAAGGTGGCTAACTTAGTGAATACCTCGATGATGGCCTTGGCCCTAAAGAGGGCAATGTGCACCTTAACTCAAGAGAAATCTCCGAGTCAAGGGTGGCTATTGTCAAGTGGTTAAAAAAAAGGGAATTTTTTGTGAGGAAATAAGGGGGCAAGTAAGCAGTAAGGCAAGCGGTTAGTAACACTAGTGAAATCTTATAAAGAAAAGGGGGGCTAATGAAAAGAAAAAGTTGTGAATGAAAGAAGAAAGTTGAATATAGTGCATTAGGAAGGACGAGTAACTAATCGAGTATAAATGAATCCTCCCCTATCTTAAGCCTGCAACAAAACCAAACCAAGTCCTGTTTGATTTTGAGCATTTTACACTCTATTAGTAGAGACGTACATAATGGGCAAGTTTATGGTTCTCAGTGCATGCATGTGTGATGTTGATTGCTGAGTGAGAGTGCATATTGTCTGCAAAGTCCTGAAATTATATCCAATTGGCTAACTCGAGTGTATGGACTATTCCTTGGAGTGAGGGGCACTTGTTGTATGAAGGATAGGTGATGGATAATAGTGCATATTCATAAATGCGTAGGTTGCAAAAAGTTGTCCAGTCATCTACATTCTTTATGCATATTATAAATGAAAACATACTTGTGTGAATTGTGAACAGATCCTTGGAAGTTAGTAGTGGATGCACAATCCAATGTAGTGAGTATAGGTATAGGATTGTTGAGTAGTTATTCGAGGAAGAACAAAGCTTTAAGTGTGGGGTAGTGATCTTAGGCATATTTATATGCCTAGAATGCTAATTATGCCCGTATTTATGTCGAGTTTGAATTCTAAATGTACTCGTTTACAGTCTTATCGAGTCGTTCGCCTATGTATCAGATAACCAACATGATTAGTTGTGTAGGTAAGCTTAATGGGAGAAACGAGCACAAAAAGGGACAAAGGAAGAAATCTGAAGATTCGAGTCAAGAGAGAGTAAGAAAAAAAATGAAGTTGAAGAAAATGCACCAAGGCATTTACGTGTTCTCTCTGTGTCGCGCGGAGGAATACAAATTTTGGGTTGCAAAATCAACTTTGAGGCAGAACGCCTAGTGATGCTCGCGCGTCGCGCATAAGTTAAATGGTGTTGGAATCGGAATTCTGAAGGCATCACGCGTCGCGCACCTAAGTGCCAGATTTGGCCGTTTCAACTTTTAGTATAAATAGGGTTTTATTTTATTTTATTAAGGGGTCTATGCTGGGTTTTTTAGAACGACGACTTTGGAGTACGCTTTCTGGAGTTTTAGGGTTATTTCTTAAACTCTTTTCCTTTAAATCATTGGATGATTGATAACCATTGTACTATTGGTCATTAGACTATGAGTAGCTAAATACCCTAGTTCTAGGGCTGTGGTTGCAGGATGATTGTAATTGATTGATTTTCGTTGGGTTTATTATTGATGATCACATGAATCTTTCTTGTGTTCTTATTTTCCGTATTTCATGATTGATCACCATAGAAATAAATCTATTGTCTGAATTGAACTCGGGAGAGGAATAAGAGGATAGAGCGTGGGGCATAAAGAGTTTGTTGAACTCTAAATAGTTATGGTTGATTTGTTTCTAGGATAGGGATATACTTAGAGACCTCGCTTGGGTCACCATACATGAAGATAACTTAATGCTCGGTACGTAATCATTCTATCCCCGCTCAACGATGTAGTTAGGGTGTTATTTATCGTAGGCGATTAGAGGTCGGGAGACCATGATCATACATCTAACCCTGTCATTCATTGATTCGATAGTTAATAATTACCCATGTAAATGATATTGATTGCATGAATCCTGGTAGAAGCTGCAGTCCTGGATCTTTCCCAAATCATTGTTTGAAACCCGTGAAATTGAATCTTGTTATTTACATTTTTGTTTTAAAATTTTAGAAATAGAAATAAACAACTCTTTAAATCTGGAAATACATTTGTGGCTAACTCAGAAGTAGAGAAGTTGATAATTTCTAAGCGTGAGTCCCTGTGGGTACGATACCCGGCTCTCAAAAAGAGCCATTTTATTACTTGTACGATCACGTGCACTTGCGTGTGCGATTAGATCGCAACATGTTACAATATCTCCCCCTTGGGAATATTCGTCCTCGAATGAGATTACTCTTAGTAGGCTAAGACATAACATCTAATACCTAGCTCAAACACCCAACAAGCAAAATGTAAATACAACATGCCGACTTAAAATAAAAGTCAAAAAAAGGATTAGTACCTTAATTTGGAACTTCTTCGGATTCGAAGAGATGTGCGTATCTCTTCTTCGTATCCTGCTCAGCTTCTCAAGTAGCTTCCTCAACAAACTGATTTCTCCATAGAACTTTGACTGATGTTACCTCTTTTGTTCTCAACTTGCAAACTTGGCGGTCTATAATCTGAACATGAATCTCCTCATAAGATAAGATATCATTGATACCAATATCTTTTGTTGGTATGATTAGTGAAGGATATCCCATGAACTTCTTCAATATGAAAACATGAAATACCGGATGGATCGCTGTAACTCATAAGCTACATTACCAATCCTCTTGGATATTCTGTAAGGACCAATATACCGGGGACTAAGTTTCCCCATTCTTACCAAATCTCATAACACCCTTCATGGGTGAAACTTTCAAGTAGACCCAATCATCTACTTCAAACTCTAACTCCCTTCTCTTAACATCAGTGTAGGATTTTTGACGACTTTGCATTGTTTTCAGTCTCTCTTGAATAATTTTCACCTTCTCCATAGCTTGATGAACTAAGTCTGGTCCTATCAACTCAGCTTCACCAACTCCAAACCATCCAATAGGAGATCTGCATCTTCTCAAATTAATAGCTTCATAAGGAGCCACCTGGATGCTAGAGTGGAAACTGTTATTGTAAGCAAACTCGATGAGAGGTAGGTGATCATCTAAATTACCTTTGAAATCAATCATACATTTCCTCAACATATCCTCTAAGGTCTGAATAGTGCGCTCTGCTTGCCCATCTGTTTGAGGATGATAAGCAGTGCTTAAGTTCATCTTTGAACAAAGCCTTTCTGAAAAGATTTCCAAAATTGTGCAGTAAATTGAGCACCTCTATCTGAAATGATCGAAACTGGCAATCATGAAGTCTAACTACCTCTTGAATATACAACTTAGCATAATCCTCTGTTGTATGGGTAGTCTATACCAGCAAAAGGTGGGCTGATTTGGTCATTCCATCCACAATCACCCAATTAGAATCATGTTGCTTGCGAGACCTTGGTAAACCTGTGATGAAGTCCATATTGATCATCTCCCACTTCCATTCAGGAATTTCTATATTCTGAGCCATACCACCGGGCCTTTGATGCTTTACCTTAACGTGTTGGCAATTCAGACACTTAGCAACAAACTCTGTAATGCCCTTCTTCATACTACTCCACCTATAAACTTCTCTCAAATCACGATACATTTTTGTGGAACCCGGATGGATAGAATATCTGGAGCTATGAGCTTCCTCTATGATCCTCTCTTGGGGTTCATCCACCCTTGGTACATACAACTTACCTTGATAGCTCAACACGCCATCTCCCCCTTGTTCAAAAGCCAATACTTTTTGCTTATGAACATTTGCCTTCAATTCAAGCAAAATAGGGTCTTGGTCTTTCTTCTCTTTCACTTCTGACACTAATGATGATTCAGCCCTATTCATCACCACTCCTCCTCCTTATGTGGAATCTATTAGTCGAACTCCCAATCATGCAAGTCTATGCACATCTCTTGCTAGCATAGATGAGAACCCCTCTACGGACCTTCTATAATAGCCAGCCAAACCCAAGAAACTCCTAATGTCAGTTGGAGATATCGGTCTGGGCCAATTCTGCACTGCTTCTATTTTCTGGGTATCAACTTTAATTCCCTATCTAGACACAATGTGGCCTAAAAAACCCACAGACTTAAGCCAAAATTCACACTTAGAGAACTTGGCATACAACTCTCTATCCTTTAGAGTTTGGAGAACTATTTTGAGATGACTATCATGATCTTCCTTATTCCTTGAATAGATTAGTATGTCATCAATGAATACGATAACAAATATATCTAAATAAGGTTTGAATACTCTATTCATAAGGTCCATGAATGTTGCAGACGCATTGGTTAAATCGAACGACATGACTAGAAACTCATAATGACCATAATGGGTCCTAAAAGCTGTCTTTGGAATATCACATTCCCTTACTCTTAACTGATGGTAGCCAGATCTGAGGTCTATCTTAGAGAAACAAGTAACACCCTGAAGTTGATCGAAGAAATCATCAATTCTCGGAAGATGATACTTATTCTTGATGGTAACCTTGTTCAACGGGCGGTAGTCTATACACATCCTAAGGGAACCATCTTTCTTTCTTACAAATAAGACCAGAGCGCCCCAAGGTGAGACACTTGGTCAAATAAAACCCTTCTCAAGGAGATATTTCAACTGTTCTTTTAGCTTTTTCAACTTTGTTGGTTCCATCCTATATGACAGAATAGAGATATGACGAGTATCAGGAAGAATATCTATAGCGAAGTCTATCTCTCTCTCAGGAGGGACTCCGAGTAAATCATCAGGAAAGACTTCTGGAAACTCTTTTACTACTGGAATTGACAGAATAAGAGGTGTCTTTAAACTAGAGTCATTAACTTGGACTAAGTGATATACACAACCCTTGGAAACTAACTTTCTCGCCTTAAGGTATGAAATGAAATGACCCTTAGGCACTGCTGAACTGCTACTCCACTCAATAAATGGCTCATTAGGAATTTGGAACCTAACAACTCGAGTTCTACAATCAATGGAGGCATAACAGGCATGAAGTCAATCCATACTTAGAATGACATCAAAATCTACCATGTCTAACTCAACTAAATCAGCCATGGTGCTCTTGTGATTGATGCAAATAGCACAATCACGATATACTTGCTCAGCTAGAATAGATTCCCCAACAGGTGTAGAAACACAAAAGGGATCACAAAGCTTCTCAGGAAGAACATCAAAATTATTTGTAACATAAGGACTCACAAAAGATAAACTTGCTCCTGGGTCTAGCAAAGCATAAACATTAAAGTTAAAGACTTGGATCATACCAGTGACAACATCTGGTGAATCATCTTTCTCTTGGAGACTAGTGATAGCATAAAGATTATTTCCTCCTCCGCATGCCCCTGAAGTAGCTGCTATAGATGAAACTTTGTCTGGTGGAGCAACTAAAGAAGACAGGACCCTATTGCCCCCATTATCGTTACCCTACTTGTTCTTTGGACACTCTCGCATAAAATGACCATTTTGGCCACACTTGAAACAACCAGTGGAGCCATCACGACACGTTCCTGAGTAGTTCCAACCACACTTAGCATATGCATGAGGCTTACTACCCCGTTGTGCCATACTACCCTGAGAATAGACAGGTTTAGCTCTAAAATTCTGACTATTGTACTCACCTTTGTTCTTTGGTACAGGTGCACTATCAGATGATAGAGTAGGTCCATTTTGTTTCTGTTGGAAGGAATACCGGCTCACATTACTCTTCTGCTGCCCGGACTCATTCCCTGATGTCTTAGCCCTCTTATTCTTGAACTTCTCTCTATCCCTCAGATTGTCCTCCTCAACTTGTTGTACATGGATCATTAGCCTTGCTATATCCATATTGCCTATCAGCACAGCTGCCATTCCTTCCTTGCCTGACAGGCGAGACAACCCATCAATGAATAAACTTATCTTGCTCCTTATGTCAGTAACCATCTCCGGAGCATAGCAGGAAAGACGTGTGAACTTCAGACTATACTCATGAACACTCATAGATTCCTGCTTAAGAGTGAGGAACTCTCGTACCTTAGCCTCTCTTAGTTCTCGGGGGGGGGGGGGAATGCCTTAAGAAGGCCTCTTCAAAACAAGCCAGACTCACAGGTGGTGCTCCCTCAACTCGGTTTTTCTTCCATTGGTCAAACCATATCCTAGCTACACCCTTCATTTGGAATGCATCTAGTTCTACCCTCTTAGTGTCAGCAACATGCATGATCTCAAAAACCTTTTGAAGCTCTTAAACACAATTCTCTAGATCATCAGTAACACTTGAACCTGTGAAGCTTGGTGGATTCATCCTTAAGAACACACAAATCTTTGAAGTGTCAGCCACTTCCTGTCTAGCTCCTCTTTGTTGCCCAACCTGGTTAGTCACAACTTGGCTTAACATTCGAATCGCTTCCCTGAACTCAACATTTGTGACTTCTCCTTGGGGTTGTACTTCAGGTGCATAAGGTACCTATTGATCCTCAACGTTTCTCCTAGCAGGAAGACCTCGAACAGCACTTCATGGAGGCATGATCTAAAAGACACGCGCAAGCACGAGTTAGAAGAAACTTTTTAGAGATCAAACTCTAACACACAAAATGAGTGTGAAAGAAGTGAGGAAAATTTCCTAAGTGTTGCAGCCTCCTAATTAAATATGTGGCACGCTTCACACCGATTACTAGGACTCTACAGACACGGCTTCATAAACTCTCTATGAATCTTGAACTCTGTGCTCTGATACCAAGTTGGTCACGCCCCGAGCGTACACCCTGGGTGGGACTGGCACTTGAGAACCAATGCAGGCCCCAATCGAACCCTTGCAGGGCTTACTTACTCAGCGGAAGACTTTAAGCATTAAGAAAAGAACTCAAATGAAAGATAATCAATTGTCTCAAACTAAACTCATAATGTTTTAGAAATAAACATTTAACTTAGCCAAAATGGCAACTCAAAGCTGAACATAAGCCAATAACAATGTAAAGACAAATGACTAACTGATTGTCTATCTATGAAACCTCTAAAAGTGAGATGGATGTCGGGACAAGACCCACGATATCCTAATGAGATAAAATACTGAAAGCAATAAAAGGGATTCTTTAGAAGCAAGGAGGCTCACCAAAAACTCTGGAGCTCAACTAGAATCAACGATGCGCTAGATGCTGATCCTGGTTACTTGTATCTGCATCATAAAAAGATGCAGGTCAAATGACATCAGTACATTAAATTTACGAGTATGCGAGGGGAATACTAAAAAAAGACATAAGCTTGAAAGGAACTGAAAGAACAAACCTGGTCTTAAATCAACTCAATTGACTGAACTGAACGCATTTCAATATAAAGAAGTATAAATAAGTGAAATATAAAGAAAAGCTTTTTACAACATGGATAGCAACTCTGTGTATTTAGAAATACAATAGTAACTTTGTATGTATGCAAAGATACAGTAAAAACTCTAAAATGTATATAAAAATACAAAATAATGTTGTTGTGGAATTTTCTCTAACCGACAACCATCACTTAAGAGCTATTGTGATGATACAACATTTTGCCTCACGCTGCCAGGGCCATCCTATACCTTGCCAATGGCATAGAACCTTACTACTAAGTGGATCCACTAGTCTATGCTAAAAAATCACCAAGGAGTCATCTAAAAGGTATGACCCTTTTCTACCCATGGTGGCTACATGGTTTATGGGGGCTGGGAGTTGTCTGAACTCTCCTCATTTTGGTGCTCACTACTACTCTCAAAATATAATACTAGCTCTTATTTTTAAAAACATACTTCTTTCTGTGGTTTGAGATAATTGCTCAAAACTTAGCTCAAAGGCTTCTCTTGGAAATCAAAGTTTCCTCTCTTGCTTAATTGTAAAAACATTTACTCTTTACTGAAAATTAGCTCAAAGGCTCTTTTGGAAATCAAAGTTTCCTTTCTTGTTTAAATGTGAATACATTTTAATCTTTGGTAATACATAGTCCCGATATACTCTTTTGAAGAAATGAACTTCAAGCTTTACTCTTTACACAACTCAAAACTCAAGTCTTAAAACAAGGTTAAAACATTTGTAAAAGACTTTTGGAAGACTCTATGAACTTCTCTTGACTTGGCTCTTAACTTCTCTTGACTTGTCTCTTAATTGATCCTTGAATTGAATTATGGATTCAAGGATTGCGATTTGTGATAGGAAAGATCTCACGATGTTTAGGAGTGCTTTTAGATAGTTAAACATGAGAAAAGATTAAGAAATCAGTGTGTGGAAGCAAGTCCGCGACACGTAGATGCATTTAATTATTTGTTCGCAAAATAATTTTTGAGGCAGAACGGTCTGTGACCATTCCGCGACGAGGAGAAAATTTTATCAATCCTGAGGAATAGATCCGCGGTGTGGACCTGGTACCCAGATTTGCCCGACTTGTTCCTTTTTCATTTTCTAACCCCAATTTACCTAAATTCGGTTTTTTTTCTCAAATTCCCTTTAGAATCAGATACCCAGTACGTATACACAAGAATCTAACTCAAACAACTCAAGGAAACAACACTTTCACCTCAAGGAACTCCTCAATCTCAACCTAACTCAAGAATGAAAGCCAATTTCAAGAACACCATTCAATATTCATCAACTTTCAACTTTCTAGAACGAACTTCGCTGAAATAAACGTGATTGGCGTGTGGGTGAACTAACCCAATGCTATGAAAGATTCACATACCTCATAGGGATCACTCAATATTGTCAAGCGTAATTGAACCAATTCAGTTTAGACCCCAACTAATTACCAAATAACGAAATAATTTACTTGGGTAGTGAAAATACCACAATACTCTTCTGAAACCCGGTTTTGTCATTCCTTATCTAGACAACTCATCATCAAATGGACATATCTTCCTCATACAAACTCAAAATCGCGCAAACTCGGTGGTGTTGGAAAGATAATTCAAAGATATTTCCTACGGTATCTTGTAGAACACATAAGTCATCTTGAGCTAGGAGTTATGGTCGTTTGAAGTTGACCTAAAACTCATATTTAGCTTAACCTTGTCAAATTTCAAGATTTTTTTCATTCTTTCCAAAAATGGCTCTTTCTAATTCCAAGTCTTTCTAGTAGCAGGGAGTTACAATTATGTTCTCATATACTCTTAGAACACATCGTCATCTACCTCATTTATTCATTCAGCCTATGCCATGACATGATATTGACATGTCTAAAAAATTATGTTTACAGAAACAAAACAAAAAAGACCGTTAGATAGGAGAATTAAAGAAAACCAAATAAATTTTCACAATAGGGGAGGCTTCCATAGGAAATAATAAAATATGAACTTTAGCCATGACCATGGGCCATTTTACCTTTTTCAAAACATTACAAGGGAAATTAAAACATAATCAGTTAAAATGGCATAAAAGGTGGGTTCCGGGCCTCATTTGGACTACCACCGATTTTTGAAAAATATCATAAGATTAATCTTTGTCTATCAAGATGAGTGAGGAATCAAGAGTGAAGTGGAAGTCCAATTAAGAACTTGCTCCATTGGCTCGGCGTTTTGTATGCCTGGTGTCTCGATCATTTCTTCAACCATAACATCACATTTCTGAGAAAGACCTCTAGTTCCTTCTCCAAGACCATTATAATTGGCGTATTCCTCTACCATAAGGACTGATACAATTAAAGTAAAGACTTTGGTTGAACACGATTAATCCCCTTCTTGTTCTGACTATCTTTTGGCACTAAATAAAAAGCTTTAGGTGGTGTCATAACCACAAATTTGGACTTCTCAATTATGCTCAGTGAAGCTACAACTTTCTTAAGGTTATCTGGGTTAGTTGGGGTTATAGCTTTACTCACACACTAATCTTCTTCGACCGCAATCATGTTAATATTGAATACTCTACGATTCGACAGAGGATTACTGTTAATGTTGGGTGCGGCGGTCTGGAGAGTGACCATTTTTTGGTCGACAAGTCCTGAATCTTGTGCTTTAAATTAATAGTCTTCAGTATCATGACCAACACTGTTGGAATGATACGCATACCTTCGATCGGCTCGGTAGAATCTGGAGCTAGTACTGACTGGCTTGGGCTTACCGGATGAATAATACCTTCCACAGTCAATAGCTCAAACAACTTTATCCGACTTTCAATATGAGGAGTAAAATTTTGAGCAGGTTTTTTCTTAAAACGTGGACGAGAAGGATCATAATTGCCTTGTTAAGGGGGAGGTACTTGGCGATAATTTGTAGTATTTTGGGGGGAGGTGCTTGAAACTTTGGGTCAATCATGTTAATTGTGAATCCTCCACGATTCAACAGAGAATTACCATTGGCATTAGAAGTGACAGTTTGATGAGTGACAATTCTTTGATCAATCAAGTCCTGAATTTTATGCTTCAAATTGATGCAATTCTAAAATGGAATGTCCATGTAACATTCCAGAAACTAGTAGCCTAAACTAGAGCCTAACACAAGGATTAGAGTCATAAATAACTCCTGGTACTTAAAATAAATGTTTTTGGGTTAAGGATTCAAGGTATGACTCCCCAAGGACCAACCAAGGATCCTTGAGGAGGACCTTAAAACCCCCATCAAAACTGCCCAAAAAGCAGTCACCCACGGAGGGACCTACACCCCGTAGAGTGATCCACGCTATGTGGAAGGAGGGCGTGGGTCAAGGGCTGGGATGAGGGGAAGTAAATCCCCAAACCACATACCTGTAAGATGCCACGTGAGTCCATTCACGGACCGTGGGTCCTGGGCCGTAGGTCTTAAGTCTAGGGGTCTTTTGGGGATTTCCTTTTTAATTAATGGTTAGATGGTGTAGTTTTCAGCCTTTTTTAAACACCTATATAAGTATTTTTTTTCCCTCCTAAACTAACTCATCTAAAATCATAATTCCTAAATCCCCAAATCAAAAACCAAACCCTCTCAAAAATCTTCTCTCTAGAACTTCAAAGAAGAAGAAGAAGAAGATCAAGTTAGGGCTTGAAGAAGGAGGGTTTTTTCACATGAATTTTTTGGATTTATTCACCTAAGGTAAGGTAATATTTGATTCGTGGATAGCTTTCATCCATGGAACCCTCAAACTCTCAATTTCAAAGTATGAAATTCCCTAAAAGCTAGGGTTTTCACTTCAAGTCATGGATTCTTTCTAAAAAATGTTTTTAATGATTTAATTATCATATATTATGATTGAATTGTTTATTATTATGGTTTTTATTATAAAATCTCCAATTAATCCATGAAACCCCATATCCTTAATTTATGACATTGTGATGTGGGTGAATTGTGGTAAGGTGAATACTATGAAGTTGTATATGTAGCAGTTTAGTTATTTGAATCATGTTACCATCCATATATCATGTAGTAATCCTAGATATGTTGATTTAATGTGATCTATGGCCCTTGAAGGGTAAAGCATGAGAATTAAGTATGCTTATGAGACTTTTGTATATGCATTTAGACCACTTTGAGAGTAAAGTGAATATAACTATGATCTAATAGTTGTGTTGATTGGATGATTATCCTCATGTACACACTTTTGTATGAATAATATATAATGTGAAATGTTGGTCACATGTAGTGATTCTAAGGTTGGAAGACTAGTCTCACCTAAAGAATCTATGAGCTTTAGTAGGACTTATACGGATTGAGTGTCAAGACATTCTTCCGTAATTATGAAATTAAGTCAAGACTTAACATGAACTCATTGGGAATGATGCTTAGCATCGAGTGAATAGTGATATGAGATGGAAGCCCTTACGTTAGTAGAGGCCGGGTTTCTAGGAACAGACTCTTAGGATGAAAGCCCTCACATTAGTAGAGGCCGAGTTTTCTAGTAGAAATCTCCTTATCCTATAAACTATGTGCCCTCATAGGTCTTTATCTAGTTGATCCATATAAGCTAATAGTTTGGTTTTACCTTAGTCAAGTAGGACAACCCCTTTTCGGTGTGGTGTAGACACCAGATTCCATGGTAAGCTCACATTGTCTATGTCGATTAAAGCTAATCCCACTATGATAATATGAACTAGAATATGAGTTATAAACTATAGTTACTCAATAAGCTTTCCTTAGTGTGGGTAGGATTATGGGATCTTATTCATATAGTGTGGGTAGGATTATGGGATCTTATTCATACATTGCACAAGGATGCTTTGAGGGTATTTATGGTATGATGATCAATATGTTGAATATGTTTATGCCTTATGCTTTTACACTAATTTTCATGATGAACTCTAAACTTGGTAAAATGTATACTTTTCAACTAAAATGTCCCTTTTTAGCATGTTTCAAGGATTCTATGCACAACTATCATACTTGGTGCATTTTTTTTCTAACCCACGACACTTCAAAGCTACTAACTGAAAAATAACTCATCAAGACCCAAAAATCCAGATTACAAATGAAATTTCAAGAAAACTCATCAAGAACACAAATCCTTCAAACTCAAAAACAAAATTGCATTAAAATGGCATGATTGGTGTGTGGGTGAACGAACCCAACACTATGAGAACTCACATACCTCTTAGGGATAAAACCTTTGGCGAAACAACCATCGATCCGCAAGAAATCTCGATGAACGCCTTGAGCCTTTTCCTCTTTTCTCCTATTTTCCTTTCCTGAACTCCCTTCTAAAACCCTAAGCGTATTTGGGATTATGAAAACTGACCTAAATCATATTTGACTCCAAAAATATTACTAAATTCATTTTAAGTTGATGGGGCAAGGAAAAGACTAAAATACCCCACACTAATTCGGGTAACTTTCCTTAACTGGACATGCTGACTTCAAACAGACATATATTACTCATCCAAACTCGAAACTTAGAAATCTTGGTGGCATAGGAAAGAAGATTCAAATACCTTTCATTTGATATCTTATGGACCACCTAACTCTTCTTGTACTGAAAGTTATGGTCATTTGAAGTTGATCCACAACTCACAACTTAAGCATAACTTGAAAAATTTCAGATTTGGCTCATTCCAAATTAGTTCTTTCTAAATTTAGCTCTTTCTAAGGTGGGATGTTACAATATCTCCCCCTTGGGAACATTCGTCCTCGAATGAGATAACTCTAAGAAGATTAAGGGTGGTAACATCTAACACCCAGCTTAAACACCCAACATGCAATTTAACACAACATTTCAACTTAAAAGTACCAAGAAAAGACTTAGTACCTTTGTTTGAAGCTTTTCCGGGAGCAAAGAGTTGTGGGTATCTCTTCTTCATATCCTCTTCAGCCTCCCATATAGCTTCCTTAACAAACTGGTTCCTCCATAAAACCTTGACTGATGCAACCTCCTTGGTTCTCAACTTGCAAACCTAACGATCAAGTATCTCAATAGGAATCTCCTCATAAGATAGGTTGTCCTTAATACCAATATTTTTAGTAGGTATAATAAGTGAAGGATCGCCCATACACTTCTTCAACATTGAAATGTGAAACACCGGACGGACTGCTGCTAATTCTGACGGTAGCTCCAACTAATAGGCTACATTGCCAATCCTCTTGAATATACTGTAAGGACCAATATACCGGGGACTGAGTTTCCTCTTCTTACCAAATCTCATAAAACCATTCATGGGTGACACCTTCAAGTAAACCCAATCATCCACCTCAAACTCTAAGTATCTTCTCCTAACATCAATATAGGACTTCTGCCGACTCTGTGATGTTTCAACCTTTCTTGAATAGTCTTCACTTTCTCCACAGTTTGATGAATCAAGTTTGGTCCTATCAATCCAGCCTCACCAGCCTCAAACCATCCAAAGGAGATATACATCTTCTCCCATAAAGGGCCTCTTAGGGAGCCATTTGGATGCTAGAGTGATAGCTGTTGTTGTAAGCTAACTCTATTAAAGGTAAGTGATCATCCCAAGTACCCTTGAAATCGGTCACACATGCCCTCAACATATCCTCTAAAGTCTGAATCGTACGCTCTGCTTGACCATCAGTCAGAGGATGGAAAGTAGTACTAAGGTTCACCTTCGAACCCAAGCCCTTCTGGAAAGATTTCCAAAATTATGCTGTGAATTGCACACCTCTATCTAAAATAATTGACACCGAAACTCCATGAAGTCTGACTACCTATTGAATATATAACTTAGCATAATCTTCTGCTTAAAAGGTAGTCTTTACCTGTAAGAAATGGGCAGATTTAGTCATTCGATCTACAATCACCCAAATCGAATCATGTTGCTTGCGAGAGTGTGACAACCTAGTAATGAAATCCACATTGATCATCTCCCACTTCCATTCCGGAAGTTCTATGTTCTGAGCCATACCACTGGGCCTCTGGTGCTCTACCTTGGCTTGTTGGCAATTCGGGCACTTAGCAACGAACTCTGCAATTCACCTCTTCATACTACTCCACCAATAGACTTCTCTCAAGTCACAATACATCTTTGTGGAACCCAGATGTATAGAATATTTGGAGCTATGAGCTTCCTCCATGATCCTTTCTTGGTGTTCATCAACCTTTAATTTGGTACACACAATTTACCTTGATATCTTAACACACCATCTCCCCCTTGTTCAAAAGCCATCACTTTCTGCTTATGAACATTTGCCTTCAATTCAAGCAAAATAGGGTCTTGGTCTTGTTTCTCTTTCACTTCAGACACTAATGATGATTCAGCCTCATTCATCACCACTACCCATCCTTCATTGGAATATCATGCAAGTCTATGCACATCTCTTGCTAACTGTTTCTTGCCTTTATCAATGTGGTACTACCCATATATAACTTTCTTAAAGTATCACCAACAACATTAGCCTTACCTGGGTGATAGAGAATACTCATATCATAATCCTTGAGTAACTCCAACAACATTAGCCTTATTAAACTATTTAGTGGCATTGGTGGCTGTTGTAGGAAGGATAGTGCTGCAAATTTCTAAATCCAAGAAAACATGTGAAATGAAAATAAAAGCAAAGAAAGGTGAGTTTTTGGGAAGTGTAATGGTTGGTAGAAGAAAAATGTATGCTGCTATGGTTACATGAACTCAAACAACACTTGAAGGACTATGTTTTTCATAGTTTGTGTCATCCGATTGAGATTTGTTAACTAGTTTTGTTTCAACATGTAGATACATCGGTTGATAGGTGAAAAGGTTTGGTAAATGAAGGTTAACAAAGGAGGACCTTAAATTACATGGAAAAAATTATCTTGAAAGATCCACAAATGATTGGTATCAATGCAGATGAAAGAAAAAGATATGATGATATCTATTAGCTGAGAATAGATTTAACTTATTTTCACTTTAATTTTCTTTAGTATCATAAGTTATGAAATGAAAATGAAGAAGTGAGGATTCATTTAGTCAATCCCAACTTATTTGGGTTAGAGGTGTAAGTGTTGTGGTGTCTTATTTTGTTGTTTTTAAAGGAAAATCATTACTTGTATTATTGCATTTCTGCAAGAGTTCGTACAAAATATTCATGGCCAGTTTGTACATTCTTTTCCTTCATTTAGCTGTATCCAAATGTCATTTTAATAATAAATTTAGTTGAGTGATTTTATTGATACAAAAACCTATCGATTTCATTAATACAAAATTAAGTTCAATGACTTTGTTAGATAAATTTCCTAAAGTGAGTGGCCTTTTGAGATATTAACTCCTAAAAGCTCCAGTAATGTAAAACAAAAACAAACTAGCAACTAACACCACATAATTGAGAAGTACAACAATATCACTTCTAAGACCCAAATAAAAAATTAACCTATAATTTTCATTTCAAGATAAAGAAACTAGACAAAATAGTGTGCAAACTATAAAACGTCTAGAACATATATGGATCTCGAAATCTAGAATATCATAAATCACCAATAATAAAAAATTATACACATTTATACATTGATTTCTATAGGCAACAACAAATGAATTGCCTCCAAGTTAAAATAGAATAAAGGGAAAAACTAAAAAGCTATTCTCCAAATTTAAAAATATGCAAGTGAATCTCCAGAATAATAAGTAATTTCCTTTTATACTTACAGTATCAAATTTTATCAAAGGACAGGTAACGGTTACTCGTTTTATAAATTGGCTAGAGATCTGACTTGAAATGCTTATAAGATAAAAAATAAAAAATTATCAAAGGCATTGATAGTTGAAAGATAAAAAGAGAAATGCGTAGATGTACCTCTTTTGCTTTTAATTTTTCACTCAACAACGATTTCAGAAATATGTTCTCACAAGGGCAATCCTTCACCCTTTTGTAAACTATAAAAGAGATCCTTAGCAATACTTTTAAAACTCAAGTCTGTAAAATTTCCAAAAAGCAGTACTCTAATATGTAAACTGACCTTCATACAATTTTACATATAAAATAGTGTAGCCCTAACATGTAAAAATATGTGAATTAGGGCTAGAGAGAAACCTGAAAAAGTTGGTCACCCAATTAACATGAGGAAGATGGAGATGTAACGAAGATTAGGGCTCAAACACAAATTCTTCTCTGAAGGACAAGGGAAAGGGTTTCCACAAGTAGGAGATAACAAATAAACTTTAAAAAGTAAATTAAATTAATTATGGAAAAATAATAGATCTGACCTTCTTCTAAATATTTAGTCTAGTTTTAACTACCGATATCACTATTTTGAAGCAACCAGAATTTATCCTTTAATATTTTAATTATAAATTAATTTTAACGGCTGGAAATAAATTTGGTCACTATAAATACATTTCTAACGACGGTATTTATGACCCTTCATTAAGAAGTGGTCATTAAAAGTGTGATTTCTTGTAGTACATGATGAGACGTCTGATAGCACTCTAGGGGTTGTACACAGAGCAGAGGTATTGGAATCAGGAGTGGATTCCAATATGCAAAAAAGCTGGAATTTCTCCTCAGGTGTTAACTAAAGGGAGAAAGATAAAAATCAATAAGGAATCTGACTGAAAGACAACAAGGATACAAGCTAAGCGAATGGGGGAAAATATTTTTAATTGATACACAAAGCATTATTTTGAAATATTAGGTCTGTGAGAACTCAAAATGCTTTTCATAGAGCTCAAATGTTAAACAGACACCATAAGTTTACTCTTATTGCATTGATGGAACCATTTTAAGACACTAGAAAACTACAAAGCTACAAAAGAAGGTTAGGTATGCAATATGTCAACTACAACACTAATAGACAAATTTGTGTGTTTATTAAAGAAGGCATTAATATAGGTGTTATCTCAGACACAGAGCAAAAATTGACATAGCAGTTAACTCTATATAATGGGTATCAGTTCATGGTCACCATGGTATAAGCAAAATGCAGAGCTTTGGAAAGATTATACTTATGGGAGGATTTGTACTCTATTGGGCTCAACTTTTCATTGCCTTGGATGGTTGGAGGAGACTTCAATGTTATTATGGAGCAAGATGAGAAACTTAGTGAACTTCCTGTGTATCCATAAGAATATGAAGATTTCGCATTGTGTATTAATTCCTGTGAATTATTTGATCTTCATTTCACATGCAATCTTTTTACTTGGTGGAATGGTAGAGCAGATGGGGAATGTACATTCAAAAGGCTGGATAGGGTGGTAATTAAAAAGGCCTTAAAAGATTTGTTTGGTCATCTAGAGATTCAACATCTAGCTCGAACAGGATCAGACCATGCCCCTCTTTTACTGACATGTGGAAGATCTACTCAACACTACATCAAACCTTTCAAGTTCCTAAATTTTTTGGCAAAGAGTGAGAACTTTCTGGAGGTAGTGAAACAAAATTGGGAATCTAACTTTTCAGATGACATATTTGTGCAGTAGAAATTGAGACTAAAGAAGACCAAATTGACTTTAACTAGGTGGAGTAAAGCTTAAGCAATTATTGATCAAAGAAGAAATTGTTAAAGTGAAAGAACAATTATTTGAAGAACATCCTACATCTCTAAATTATAAGATGGTTCTCCAATAGGCTCAGGCAGAATACAAACTATATTTGCACTATGAAGAAAAGTTTTGGAGGTAAAAAGCAAGTATTCAATGGTATAATGAGGGGGACAAGAACACTAAATTCTTCCATAGTTTGGTAAAGGGAAGAAGGAAAACACTAGATCTGCAGAGAGTTCTAAGAATCTATGAAAGGACATCTAAGGCTAAGGTTACGAAGTAAAGGAAGTACATTACTGAGAAAAGTGGTAATCTCGTATTCAGAGCATTGTCCGAGTGAGTGGGCAACGCCTACCAAGCAAAGCTTTCTTGAAGAGTCAGGGTTGTTGTGATTCATCCTAACAATTATCGATTAGGTTAAAAAAGGGCCCCTACACATGAAAAGAACTAATTAAAAGGCACTTGGGTAGAAGGGGAGGAGGAGAATGCAGCAGAGGTGGTAAATTTTTTTCCAAGATCAATTTACTAGGAGTGATTGTAGAGAGGGTCTTAATTTAATCCATCTTATTAAGACAACTATCACTAGAGAGGAAAATACTTTGATTAAAGACATACCTGAAGAAGAGGAAATTAAATCAGTGGTGGAGATGGTGCATGTGGACCTAACGGCTTTACATGTCATTTATTCTAGAAGTGTTGGTCAATAGTAGGTCCAGATGTTGTTTGGATTGTTCATTCTTTTTTTAAGGTGAAGACTCTACCTAAATTGATTACTCATACTAATCTAGTGTTACTGCCTAAAAAGGAGTTTATGCAAACCTTTTCAGACTCGAGACCTATTAGCTTAAGTAGTTTTTATTAATAAAATCATATCCAGAGTCATTCATGATAAATTGGAGGGTCTTCTTCCTAGTCTAATCTCACAAAATCAATCAGGTTGCTTGAAAGGAAGAAATATTGTTGAAAATG
The DNA here is from genome assembly GCA_029582725.1 of Solanum chiquidenum. Classification (NCBI taxonomy): domain Eukaryota; kingdom Viridiplantae; phylum Streptophyta; class Magnoliopsida; order Solanales; family Solanaceae; genus Solanum; species Solanum chiquidenum. The sequence continues at coordinate 61,932 of JAJOOS010004008.1, forward strand.
TTTTGTTGGCGCAAGAAATTATTTCAGATATTAGAAAAAGAGGGAGGCCAGATAATGTTGTGATCAAATTGGATATGGCCAAGGCACATGACAGGATTAATTGGAGGTTCTGTAAAGTGTATTGGCTCAGATAGGTTTTGATGTTGTTGTTACAAATATGATATGGAGAGTTGTGGCAAATAACTGGTATTCTATTCTCGTCAATGAGCAAGCTAAGAATTTCGTCCATTCTATAAGAGGAGTAAAACAAGGAGATCCTCTATCTCCTGCTTTATTTATTTTAACTACAGAGGTTTTATCTAAAGCTTTAAATCATCTATTTGATCACAATGATTTTAAATGCTTTGGAATGCCTAAGTGGAGTGACAGGTTAAATCATCTGGCATATGCAGATGATACTATTATATTTGCAGTAGCAGAAAATAATTTTTTAGCCTTGATAATGAATGTATTGCAGGAATATGAAAAGCAATCTGGTCAGAAAATCAACAAGGAAAAGAGCCTATTTTACATGTTCAGTAAAAAGTTACAAATGAGTCTGTGAAGATATTGGAGGATACTACTGGTTTTGAAAGAGGCAAATTTCCTATGATGTATCTTAGATGTCCAATTGGACATGCCAAGAAAAGAAAATCTGACTTGAGAGAACTAATCAAGAAGACGCAAAGTAAGCTTCATATTTGGAAAGGAAAGTTATTGTCCTTTGGAGGTAAGGTTGTTCTCATTAACCATGTGTTGCATAGCATGTCCATATACCTCCTATCAATTATTGTCCCTCCTAAAGTATCATAAATGATATTCATAGAAAATTTTCTAAATTTATATGGAATTTTAAAGAGAATGGGAAGGAAAAACACTGGTTTTCTTGGAATGATATGTGTGTTCCTAAAGATGAAGAAGGTCTTGGTTTTAGGTCTTTGATAGATGTCTCAAAAGCTTTATTTGCTAAACTTTGGTGAAATTTCAGGAACAAAAATACTTTCTAGTCAAGTTACATGTGGAATAAATATTGTAAAAGGCATGGTCCACAGACAGTAGAATGGAAATGAGGATATGAAATTTGGAAGTTGATGCTTCAGGCTAGAGATTATATAGATCGAGAAATATGGTGGGAAGCTAGAGGTGGTTAGGCTAGTCTTTGGCATGACAATTGGACTCAATCAGGGAATCTACACTTCCTGATGCCTATTTCACATACCAGAAATCATGAATTTATTGATGTAAGTTCTGTAATGAATACAAATGGCTGGAATCAAAATTTGTTAAAAGAGTTGTTCTGAAACACCTATGATTCGAAAAGATGAAAAAATGCAGCTTTCCAGGATCTGGTGTTAGAACCAACGGAAGACATCGAAGGATTGTGTTTCAAACCACGGACCGTAGGTGGGGCTCCGTCGTTTAGTCCCAGACTTAGGAAAAAATCAGGATCAAAAGGTGACACCTACGGTCGTAAACCACGGCGCGTTGATTGACCCTAAGAACGTAGGTTGGTTTCGTCGTTGGGGTCCCAAGTTTGATGGTCTTTGACCCCACCCACGGTCAACCAATACAGTATGTGGTTGGACCTATGGACTGTAGATGAGGGTGAGCAACTATTTAGAGGAAAATGGTTGTTGGGTCAGCTTCAAAAAGTCGTATCTTTTAGCAAAAAATTAATTAGGCGGCTCATGACCTATCAAATTAAAGATAATTGAATGCTCTTTACAACGACACCAAATTTACTAAAACCCAAGCTCGGAGTAAAAGTTATGCTCAAATTAGTGAAGCTCTATCGGGTAGAGCATGAACGACAACCCCAGATGATGGCATTTAGTCCAAATGACGGTCTGTCAGTCCCATCGTGGATGGCCTTCATCAGCTTTAAAGTAAGGGTCATTTTTGTCTTTTCCCTATGTGTTGGGGTAATTGAACTATGTCGTTTGATGCCTAAACTACGTCAATTTACTCAGTATAAGCCTAATAACTTAGTCAGACATACCCAAAACCCTCATTCTCTAAAAATCATCCAAATTAGAACGAAAAGAAGAGAAAGAGGCGCCAGTTTCTTTCAAGAACAAGCAGCAGTGTTCTTCAAGTTTCAGCCCCGAAATCCTAAGAATTTCTCCATAGACTTTGTCACCAATTATGTGGGATTTCACTAGTGGATTCCTTTCATCCAGTAGGTCCCTAGAAGTCAGTCAGTTCCTTGATTCTACATAGCTTATTTAGACCTAGGGTTTGTAAAATCTTGAGAATTTGTTGTGATTTCAGTTGCTATAGAATCCATAGTCTAAATAACATGTTTTCTTGGAAAAGTTGCATAATTCCTCATATAAAACTCAGAACCCTAGTTTGTGTAAATTCTCTTAGTTCATGAATTATACTTGCTAGGTCAGTTAAGCAAAAAATCATGCTCCAAATTTTGAATGTCACATTCTCAGTATATATAAATGTTCATTCTCAATTAGTATGTCAGTATTTTGAGCTATTCAATATTTAGTATAGTTTAGCTTCATATGTATTCAGTTGGGAGTAGACTTAGCACCGAGTTAGACTGGGGTTCAGCGTACCCTCATAGTCCCAGAACTACATGCCCGCGTAGGATTATACATCCCCTCTGTTGGGTATCTGTTTTAATGATCACACCACAATCATGCCTTTATACCCCTGGCAAGGTATAATTGTTCCTCTCGATGGGGCGTATACATCGGACTCCGCATTTATCTCATGTGGTTTGTGTCAGTTAATAGTAGCTCCCAAGTCAGACTCTTAGTGCATTGACTAATTTTTCAGCAGTTACTTCAATATACAATTCAACATGTTATCTTCAAGATTAGTACTTGGTCATTGCAATCAGACTATCTTTCAGTTATACTTCAGTACATATTTATATCCTTTTTCAGATTGTATCATTTCTCAGTTATGTATTGTTCAGCCTATGTAATTTATTCAACTTAGTATCTATATCATGTATGCCTAGTAAATTCCAAGTACCGGCGCATACTCCGCGCTACATACTTTCATAATGTAGGTCTTGGTACTCAGCATCTAGATCACGCTTAGATCGATTCTCGGTCGCATTCAACAGCTTCAGTGGTGAGTCCTCATACATTGAGGACAATAGACATGTTTTTTTTATTCTAGTCTTTATATTCAATTTTTAGTTTTTGTTAGAGTTAGCTGGGGCATGTCCCAATAACTCAACTCAGTTAGAGGCTTTTCAGACATAGTAGTAGATTCAGATTGAGTTGTTAAGTGGTTGTTTCAGTTATCACTAAACTCTTAGTTTATTTCACTTATATTCAGACTATTTAGGTTTTCCCCATTTTCAGATATCCACTATTTTAGCTTCCGCATAGTACATGTTTTACTTAACTATTTTTAGTATGTTCATGATATGCCAGATTCAGGGTTAGCTTGGGGTTAGCTTGGGGTCACTTGTGATCCTAGGTCCCGTGTTACGTTAAGGGGTAGCCTCGGGGAATGACAAACTTGGTATGAGAGCATTAGGTTCAATAGTCCTAGGGTGTCTAAAAGCCGCACTAAGTAGAGTCCCTTTCATGAGTGTGAAGCGTGTCACACCTATGAGGGGGAGGCTAAGAAGTGATTTAAGAAAAAGATCACTTTCTTTGCTATTCTTATCATGTGTGAGGTATGATTCAACTTCTTCTTTCTAATATGTCGTTATGCGTTTCAGATCATGCCTCCTCGTAGAGCCAACACACGAAATGCTAATGCATGCAATGTTAATGCAGTTCCTCCAATCTCGAGCCATGAGGTTACGAATGTAGAATTTTGGAATGCGATCCAACTCTTGGATCAGAGTGTAGCCAATCAGAACAATCAGCAGGCCACAATTCCTGCAAAGAATAATGGTGGATCAGCTATAACTAAGGTTTGAGATTTTATTCGTATGAATCTGCCAGAATTTCTAGGGTCGAAGGTTGGTGAGGACCCAGAGAACTCCATTGATAAGGTTAAGAAGATTCTTGAGGAAATGCAAGTGACTGGTACTGAGAGTGTTAAGTTAGCATCCTATCAACTCAAAGATGTGGCTCATATTTAGTTCACACAGTGGAAGGAAAATAGGGGTGACAATGCAGCTCCTGTGACATGGGACTGTTTTATTGGAACTTTTTTGGATAGGTTCTTCCCAAGGGAGTTGAGAGAAGCTAAGGCACAAGAATGTATGAACTTGAAACAGGGTTCAATGTCGATCCAAGAGTACGGGATGAAGTTCACCCAGCCCTCCAGGTATGCTCCACACATGGTTGCCGATTCAAGGGAACAAATGAGTAAGTTCTTATTTGGGTATCCAATCTCGTGAAGATCGAGTGCAGAAATGTTATGCTTCTAGGGGATATGGATATCTCCAGACTCATGACTCATGCTCAGCATGTTGAGAAAGATAAGCTTAGGGAAATGGCTAAGGATAACAAGAAGGCTAGAATAGGAAATTATGAATTCTCACAGCAGAAGTCAGGCAGTGGGAATCGCTCGCAGTTTCAACAAAGGTCTGCATCCCCAACACTTTCATCAGCTAGTGCTCCATCCCCCAGGTTTTGACAGGATCAGAAAGGTAGGGCATTAGGATCTAAGTCTCAGGGGAGTACTTCGGGTAACAGGACTTTCCCAACTTGTCCAAAGTGTGGTAAGAACCATCCAGGCGAGTGTCTTGCAGGCAGGGAATGGTGTTGTGGGTGTGGTCAGTCTGGCCATAGGTTGAAGGATCTCCCTTCTACCAGGCATGGTCAAGGAGGTAACAACAACAGGGCTCAGTCTACACCTCCAGCAACACTAGTAGGTCGCCCAACTCAGTAGGGTGCTTCATCTGACACAGGTGGCGGTCAGTGCCAGAATAGGTTGTATGCTCTCCAGGCTCATCAGGACCAGGAAGATTCTCCTAATATGGTCAGTGGTATGTTATGAGTCTTTTATTTAGATGTCTATGCATTATTAAATCCAGGCGATTCACTATCTTTTGTAACTCCCTATATAGCATAAACTTCGATGTCAGTCCAGAAACTCTCTCTGAACCCTTCACAGTCTCTACTCTAGTCGGTGACCCAGTTATAGCTAGACGGGTATACAAAAATTGCCCTGTTACAGTTTCTCAGAAAGTCACCTTAACAGACCTTGTAGAGTTAGAAATGGTAGATTTAGATAGCATTCTAGGCATGTAGTGGTTACATTCCTGATGAGCCTCAGTCAATTGAAGAACTAGGATCATTTGGTTTCAGTTTCCAAATGAGTCAGTCTTAGAATGGAAGGGTAGTAGCTCACTGCCTATAGGTTAATTTATATCTTACCTTAAGGCCAAGAAGATGATCTCTAAAAGGTATATATATCATCTTGTTCGGGTTACGGATTCAAACTTCAAAACCCCAACTCCTGAGTCAGTCCCAGTAGTAAATGAGTTTCCAGAAGTGTTCCCAAAAGATCTTCCCGGAGTTCCTCCCGAAAGGGAGATCGACTTCGAAATTGATCTCCTCCCAAATACCCAGCCAATTTTGATTCTTCCTACTAGAATAGCTCCAGTCGAGCTTAAGGAATTGAAAGAGCAGTTGAAAGACCTTCTAGATAAGGGCTTCATTAGACCTAGTATCTCTCCATGGGGTGCTCCAGTGTTGTTTGTGAAAAAGAAAGACGGTTCTCTCAGAATGTGTATTGACTATCGGCAATTGAACAAAGTCACAATCAAGAACAAATATCATATCCCTAGGATTGATGAATTGTTGGACCAACTTCAGGGTGCTAGTTGTTTTTCTAAGATAGACCTCAGATCTAGCTATCATCAGCTCAAAGTTAGAGATAGTGACATCCCGAAAATAGCCTTCAAAACTCGGTATGGTCATTATGAATTTGTAGTTATGTCTTTTGGACTAACAAATGCTCATGTAGCTTTCATGGACTTAATGAACAAGGTGTTCAAATAGTATTTGGGCTTGTTTGTCATTGTTTTTATTAATGATATCTTCATTTATTCTCGGAATGAGGAGGAGCATGCGACTTGGTCGCTTTACTTGGTCATGTGGTATCCAGCAAAGGGACCCAAGTGGATTCTCAGAAAATTGAGGTAGTACAACACTAGTCCAGACCCACCTCTTCGACTGATATCAAAAGTTTCTTGGGTCTTGCCGGTTATTACAGGAGGTTTATTGAAGGATTTTCATCCATAGCTTCCCTATTGACCAAGTTGACTCAGAAGAAGGTCAAATTTCAGTGGTCAGATGAGTGTGAGAAAAGTTTCTCAGAACTGAAGACTAGGTTAACTACAGCTCCTGTCCTGACTCTACCAGATGGTTCATATGGTTATGTGACTTATTGTGATGCATCAGTGTCGTCTTAGGTTGTGCGTTGATGCAGCGAGGTAAGGTCATAGCTTATGCTTCTAGACAACTTAAGGTCCATGAGAAGAACTACTCGACTCATGACCTCAAACTTACAGCCGTAGTATTTGCCTTAAAGATTTGGAGACATTACTTGTATGGTGTTCATATTGATGTGTTCACAGATCATAAGAGCCTCCAGTATGTGTTCACCCAGAAAGAGTTGAATCTTCATCCGAGGAGATGACTTGAATTCCTCAAAGACTATGACATGAATGCGTTTTACCATCCGGGTAGTTGATTCTCTCAGCAGACTGTCTATGGGTAGTGTAGCACATGTGGAGGAAGAAAATAAAGAGTTAGCCAAAGATGTTCACCGGCTTACTCGCTTAGGAGTTTGCCTTACAAACACATCAGATGGGGGTGTGATAGTTCAGAATGGATCAGAATCTTCATTGGTAGCTGAGTTTGAGGAAAAGCAGGACAGTGATCCTATATTACTTCAGTTGAAAGGTGTAGTTCATCAGCAGAAAGTTGAGGTTTTCTCCTAAGGGGGAGATGGTGTGCTTCGTTACCTGGGTCGCTTATGTGTTCCTAATGTGGGTGAGTTGAGGCAGTAGATCCTTATAGAAGCCCATAAATCCAAATATTCTATTCATCCAGGTGCCACTAAGATGTACCATGATAAATGAGAAGTCTTTTGGTGGAACGTCATGAAGAGGGACATAGAAGACTTTGTGGCTAAGTGTTCTAACTATCAACAGGTTAAGGTAGAATATCATAAACTAAGAGGTATGACTGAAGAGATTAACATTCCTACATGAAAGTGGGAGGTGATAAACATGGACTTCATTACGTGTTTACCCCATACTCGCAGACAACATGACTCCATTTGGGTGATAGTTGACAAAGTCACTAAGTCCGCTCACATCTTGGCTGTCAAGACTACAGATTCAGTAGAGAACTATGACAAACTCTACATCAATGAGATAGTCAGGTTGCATGGGATCTCCTTGTCTTTCATATCATATAGAGGTCCTCATTTTACCTCTCATTTTTGGAAATCATTTCTGAAAGGTCTTGGTAGTCAGGTAAATCTCAGTACAACATTTCATCCACAGACGGATGGTTAGGCAGAGCATACCATTCATACCTTAGAGGGCATGTTGAGAGTTTACGTGATCGATTTCAAGGGTAGTTGAGATGATCACCTACCTCTCATAGAGTTCTCCTATAATAATAGCTTTCATTCTAGTATTCATATGTCCTCGCATGAGGCACTATGTGGGCATAAATGCGGTCAATGATTAGTTGGTTTGAAGTAGGTGAAGCAGCCTTGGTTGGGCCAGATTAGGTTCATGAGGCTATGGAGAAAGTTCAACTCATCATAAATAGACTAAAGACATCCCAGAGTCGTCAGAAGTCCTATGCAGATGTAAAGAGAAAGGACTTAGAGTTTGAAATTGATTATTGGGTTTTCCTGAAAGTGTCACCCATGAAGGGTGTGATGAGATTTGGGATGAAAGGGAAGCTCAGTCCTAGATACGTAGGCCCTTACAAAATCCTAAAAAGGGTTGGTAATGTGGCTTATGAGTTAGAGTTGTCAGGAAAAGTAGCAGCGATTCATCCAGTCTTTCACATTTTCTTGTTGAAGAAGTGTGTGGGTGATCCGACATCGATAGTACCATTAGAGAGTATGGTTGTGGAAGATAGTCTCACTTATGAAGAAGTGCCAATTGAAATCCCAGACCGTCAGGTTCATAGGTTGAGAAATAAGGAAGTCACTTCAGGAAAGGTTTTGTTGAGGAGTCGGTCCGTAGAGGAAGCTACTTGGGAAACAGAAGCAGCCGTGATGCCTAAGTATCCTCACCTCTTTCCTTTTGATTCCATTTCAGCTTGAGGTAATAGTTCCTCTCCAATCTCTCAATTTACTCTTGTGTAATTCAGTCTCAGTATCTTATTCCCTCGGTTATTTTTGCATTTTAGCATATTTGCATGTTCTTGGAACTCAGTTCAATTATATATTAGTTTCTATTACTTAGTGGTAGGGATTGCAGCTCATTACCTCCATACTCAACTTGTTTATACTTCATTCGAGGACGAATGTTCCCAGAGGGGAGGTATTGTAACACCTTTGATTAGAGAAGATGGAAAAATGTAGCTTTCTAGGATCTGCTGTCAGACCCAACGGAATCCACCGATGGATTGTGTGTCATACCACGGACCGTAGGTGGGGCCCAGTGGTTTCGTCCCAGACTTAGGGAAAATTCAATATCAAAAGGTGACACCTACGGTCGTGAACCGCGGTTTGTTGATTGACCCACGGACCATAGGTTGGTTCTGTCGTTGGGTCCAAAGTTTGATGGTCTCTGATCCTACCCACAGTCGACCAGTACGGTCCGTGGTTGGACCTACGGACCGTAGGTGAGGGTCAGCAGTTATTTAGAGGAAAATGGTTGTTGGGTCAACTTCAAACAGCCATATCTTTAAGCAAAACATTAATTAGATGGTCATGAACTATCAAATTAAAGATAATTGAATCCTCTTTCCAACACCACCGAGTTTGCTAAAATCTAAGCTCGAAGTAAAAAGTTATGCTTTTTTAGTGAAGCCATGTTAGGTAAAGCATGAACAATGACCTCAGTAGTCCAAACGACTGTCCATCAGTCCCATCGTGGATGGCCTTCGTTAGCTTTTAAGTCAGGGTTATTTTGGTCTTTTTCTTATACGTTGGGTCACTTAAACTACATTTTTAATGCCTAAACTAAGTTTTTTACTTAGTCTAAGCCTAATAATTTAGTCAAACATACCTAGAACCTTCATTCTCCAAAAATCATCCAAATTAGAATGAAAAGAAGAGATAGAGGCATCAGTTTCTTTCAAGAACAAGCAATAGTGTTCTTCAAGTTTCAGCCCCAAAATCCAAAGGATTTATTTGTAGATTTCGTCACCAGGCATGTAAGATTTCACTAGTGGATTCCTTTCATCCACTAGATCCCTAGAATTCAGTCAGTTCCTTGATTCTACATAGCTTGTTTACACCTAGGGTTTGTAAAATCATGGGAATTTGTTGTGATTTCAGTTGCTATAGAATCCATAGTCTAAATAGCATGTTTTCATAGAAACGTTGCATAATTCCTAGTATAAAACTCAGAACCCTAGTTTGTGTAAATTCTCTTAGTTCATGAATTATACTTGCTAGGTTAGTTAAACAGAAAATCATGCTTCAGATTTCGAATATCACATTTTCAGTATATAAATGTTGCATTCTCAGTTAGCATGTCAGTATTTAGTGCATTTTAGCTTCATATGTATTCAATTGGGAGTAGACTTAGCACCGAGTTGGACTAGGGTTCAACGTACCCTCATAGTCCTAGAACTACATGTCCGTGTAGGATTATAAGTCCCTTCTATTGGGCATCAGTATTAGTGATCACACCACAATCATGCATTTATACCTTTGGCAAGGTATATTGAGTGCTCTCGATGGGGCGTATACATCAAACTCCATGTTTAGTTCACGTGGTTTATGTCGGTTAATAGTAGCTCCCACAGTTAGGCTCTTAGTGCATTGACCAGGTTTTCAACAGTTACTTCAGTATATAGTTCAGCATGTTATCTTCATGATTAGTACTTGGTCATTGCATTCACTTTATCTTTCAGTTATACTTCAGTACATATTTATATCATTGTTCAGATTGTATCATTTCTCAGTTATGTATTCAACCTATGTAATTTATTCAGCCTAGTATCTATATCATGCATGCTCAGTACATTCCAAGTACTGACGCATACTCCACGCTACATCCTTTTATGATGTAGGTTTAGGTACTTAGCATCCAGATCACGCTTAGATCGATTCTCGGTCGCATTCAACAGCTTCAGTGGTGAGTCCTCATACATTGAGGACAATAGACATGTTTTTTTTATTCTAGTCTTTATATTCAATTTTTAGTTTTTGTTAGAGTTAGCTGGGGCATGTCCCAATAACTCAACTCAGTTAGAGGCTTTTCAGACATAGTAGTAGATCTAGATTGAGTTGTTAAGTGGTTGTTTCAGTTATCACTAAACTCTTAGTTTATTTCACTTATATTCAGACTATTTAGGTTTTCCCTATTTTCAGATATCCACTGTTTTAGCTTCCACATAGTACAGGTTTTACTTAGCTAGTTTCAATATGTTCATGATATGTTAGATTCAGGATTAGTTTAGGGTCACTCGTGATCCTTGGTCCTATGTTACGTCAAAGGGATAGCCTCGGGGCGTAAAATGTTCAATGAAGAGATATGTGAGCATGTGAAGAAGGTACTGGGTATGGATCAAATCACTGATGAAAGAGATCAACATTGGTGGATGCCAAATAGCAAAGGAAAGTTAATACTGAAAATTGATTGGGATCTAATGAAACAGAGAAAGGAAATTCAGCAAGACATCATGTTTATTTGGGAAAAGGGAATTTCTTTTAGAGTCTCTTTCTTACTTTGGAGAATGTGGTTTTAGAGAATCCCCATTGGCGATATTTTGGTTAGTTTTAACATAACAGACACATTTAATTCTGTATGTTGTAATAACTCTACACCGGAAAAATTTGATCACCTATTTGTGTCCTGTCTAGATGCAAAGTATTTATGGGAAACATTTTCAGGAGCTACTGGAATTCAAGGACCTTTCATTCAAATGAAACAGACTATCTATCAATGGTGGGGGGAAGAATGCAGCCCCAAGCTAAAACAATTGTTTCGATCAGTTCCTATATTCATCATATGACATATTTGGAAAAGAAGGAATAGAGTCAAGCATGGAGGAAATATGTCTAGATAGGCTATGGTAAGAGAGTAGGAATATCTACCTAATGGACACAACTAGATATCCTTGGCTATCCAACATGCCTACTCAGTGGCCCCTAATTGTCAAATTCTTGGAAGATTACATTCATATCCTATCTTGTGAAATGGATTCGTCCTCATGAGGTCATTTTAAATGCAATACTGATGTATCTTGCAGAGATCAACTACACCTCTATTCAAAGGCATTTAGTGTGAGAAATAGCAATGGAGACTTGGTCTATCCAGATACAGATAGTGTGGAGTTGTGCAGTATTTTAGAAGCAGAGGTAGGAGCCTTTCAAGAAGGGTTGCAATATTGTGTTAATAACAACCTCATGCCTCTAATCATGGAAACTGACTCTCTTATTATGAAGAATATCATTGATGAAATATGGAAAATACCATGGAGAATATCAGTGGACATAAGGTGCATCAAGAAGATGTTGAAGGATAAGGATGTGATGGTGATTCATATCTTTAAAGAGGGGAACTGTGTAGCAGATTGTTTAACTAACCGTGTTTTAAGTTTTGCAGGTACAACAAGGATCCAGTTCTTATCTAACAGTGAACTACCAGCACAAGCAGGAATATTGTTACAGATAGATAAGCAGAGTATTCCTAATATCAGACTTAGAAAATGCCCAAACGGAAACTTCAACAATCAATGAAGCATAGGAGAGTGTATGAGAACAAATGAATAGTTCATACAAAAACATACTTGAATATAATAGCTGCAAGTCATAGCTACTGGAAACTGTAAGTCGAATTTTTGTTTTAAATATCAAAACAGAGAGGTTACCTGGTAACACGAGATCTGAGGCGGTGTGTTATGATATCAATCAAGATCAAAATTTAAATGCAAAAATTAACAATCAACTCAACACCTTTTTTGGGAATTTTCTGTGATTTATCAAAAACAGAGAAATGATACTCAATTGAACAAGGAAATTCTAGCTAGAAGAAGAAACTATCTATAGTGAGCTCCATATTCGAGACTTGATCTGCAGAAGAGGAAGAAGAGAGAAGAAGATCAGATTTGGATGAGAAGAGAAAAGAACTTGAGAGGAAGAAGAGAGCACGAGGAGAGAATTGAAAATTACCAGATTTCAGTTAGTCCTCTCTCTCCTCTGTGATGTGTATATATAACCATTTGTCCATGTGACACGATCTCGTCCCTTCAGCTTTATTTAAATGAATTGAATCTCGGCCCTTCAATCTTTTAATTTCACTGTTAATGGCTTATAATATTTCCCTAGTTCGAATCTTGACAACAACATTTTATAAGCTAGGATGAAGATCATAACATACCCTCCGTCTTCAAATGATCCATGTCCTCAAGGATCAGGACTAAAATTAGGGAAGGTGGTGCGTAAGTGTTGGTAGTCCTCTCATGTAGCATTTTCAGGAGGAAAGTTTGACCATTGAACCAACACTTTTACAGCGGCAACATTGTTCTGCTTAACCATTTGCCTTTGCAGAATGGCAACTGGTCGCACTATAAACTGACCATCAGCTCCAGTGTTAGGTAGAGACGACTGAACCACCCTACGATTTCCCACTTTCCTTTTGAGCAACGAGACATGGAATACAGGATGGACCTTAGATTCAGGTGGTAATGCTAGTTTGTAAGCTACATTACCAATCCTAGCAATAACCAGATAGGGACCATAGTATTTAGAGTTGAGCTTAAGGTTCCTCCGTAATGCTAATGTTGTCTGTCTGTATGGCTGCAACTTCAAATATAATGAATCTCCCACTGCAAACTCTCTATCAGTCCTTCTATTATCAGCAAAGAACTTCATCCTGGCTTGAGCTGCATGTAAGTTATCCTTAAGTAATTGTAAAAATTGTTGTCTCTGCATGATCACGTCTTCAGCAGCTTGCACCACATTTTCTAATAAAGGTCTGATACAAAGTTGAGGGGGTGTATACCCATAAAGAGCTTCAAAAGGAGTACACTTCAACCTTGTATGAAAATTAGTATTATACCACCATTCAGCTGCGGATAGCCATTGTTTCCACTGGTTAGGCCTGCTTGCCACCATGCATCTTAAGTAGTTTTCCAAGCACCTATTAACCCTTTCTATTTGGCCATCACTTTGAGGGTGATAGGCAGAGGTATTATTGAGTTGAGTACCCAGTAAGTTGAATAAAGCTCACCAAAAGTTGCTCAGAAACACCTTGTCCCTATCAGTCACAATAGACTCCGGAGTGCCATGTAGGTTATGTATCCTCTTCCAAAAGACGGAAGCAATAGTGGCAGCAGTATAGGGGTGCGATAGAGCTATGAAGTGGGCATACTTAGTGAATCTATCAACCACCACTAATATGACATCTTTAGACTTAGACTTGGGAAGACCTTCCACAGAGTCCATGTTGATATGGCACCATGCTTGATTTGGAACAGGTAAGGGTTGCAACAATCCCGGATAAGCCGCATTATCGTCTTTATTCCTGTGGCATACATCACAACTGGACACATAATCATTAACCATAAGCTTCATATTTGGCCAATAGAAGAGTTGCGACAGCCTTTACAATGTACCTAACTGACCAGAATGACCACCAATGGGAGTGTCGTGGAAAGAAGAAATGAGTTGTTGTCTGAGAGTTCCATGAGATCCTACATATACCTTATCATTCTTTCTTAGTATACCATCTAAGTAGTTCCATAAATTGGGTCCGTGAGAATCTACTGCAAGTAGTGTAAGAATGTCCCGGACATGAGCATCCTCTACATAGCTCCCGATAATGTCTCATACCCAAGTTGGAGTGCAACTGCTGATAGCCATTAAATTCCCAATAGCCTGATCATCCAAGGAATCTAACCCTTCTTGTTGCCTAGACAAGGCATCAGCAACTCTATTTTCAGCACATCTCTTATATTGAACCTCATAATCAAGTCCTAACAGCTTGGTCAAACCTTTCTGTTGAATAGCGGAGGTTACCTTTTGTTCCAGTAGATACTTTAAGCTATGATGGTCAGTCCGCACCACGAAGTGCTTGAACTGGAGATAGTGTCTTCACTTATCCACAGCACTTAACAAAGCCATATATTCCTTCTCATAAATAGACTTGCCTCGGTGCTTGGGTGCCAACACCTTACTAAAATAAGCAATTGGTCTCCCCTTCTGCAAAAGTACTGCACCAATGCCTCCATGATTGGCATCAGTCTCAACGACAAACTCGTGTGAATAGTCAGGAAGTGCGAGCACAGGTGTAGTGCTCATAGTTGTCTTAAGTGCTTCAAATACTAGACCTGCCTCTGGATTCCATTTGAAGGCATCCTTCTTTAACAAATCAGTGAGGGGCCTATCGATAGTACCATAATTAACAACATACTTTTTGTAGTAGCCAGTAAGACCAAGGAATCCTCTAAGTGCTTTGAGTGTTTTTGGTCTAGGCCACTCAACCATGGCTCTAATTTTTTGAGGATCAGTAGCTTCACCTTCCCTGGTAATAACATGCCCCAAGTACTCCATTTGTGGTTGGCCAAATGAACACTTCGTTCTCTTAGCATAGAGTGAATGTCGTTTGAGACTCTCAAACACAACTTTCAAGTGTTGCACATGATCCTTTACTGTTAGACTTTACACAAGTATATCATCAAAAAACACTAAGACAAAGTTTTGCAAGAAAGGTTGGAAAACCTGGTTCATAAGAGCTTGGAAGGTAGCTGGAGTATTGGTGAGACCAAAGGGCATCACCCAAAACTCATAATGTCCTGCATGAGTCCTGAAAGCAGTCTTGAACACATCCTCCCTTTTCATTCTTATCTGATGGCAGCCTTCCCTGAGATCAACCTTGGAGAAAATTACTGCACCACACAACTCATCTAAGAGATCATCCACTATAGGGATGGGATACTTATCCTTAATGGTGATGTCATTAAGGCCCCTATAATCAACACAAAATCTCCAAGTACCGTCCTTCTTCTTGACTAGTAAGGTTGGTGAAGAGAATGGAGATTGAGTAGGCTGAATCACTCCACTGGTAAGCATCTCTTTTACTTGTTTCTCCAACTCGTCCTTCTGGTTGTAATTGTATCTATAGGGTCTCAAACTAACTGGCATGGCCCCAGGATTTAGTGGAATAGCATGATCTAATGATCTCATAGGTGTTAGGGATTTAGGTTCAGCAAATACCTCGGCATACTGATCTATCACCTCTTGTACTGCAGCATCAAGAGGATCTTCACTCGCATTCGGCATCATGCTCATCATGAACAAGTGAGCAATAAGAGCATGTCCTTTCTTCAGGATTCGACTCATGGAACCACTACTGAGCATCTTCAAACTTCCTTCTACTAGAGCTGGCAAAACTAGTTTGTTAGGCTTCCTTCCAATAATGAAACATCTTTTTTCATGATCAAACGTAGTGGGGTTGTGCCTTTTCATCCAGTCATTACCAAGTACCAAATCACAACCTCCTAAGGGAATGATGAGTAGGTCTTCCATAAATATTTGCCCTTGCATTTTCAACAAAAAACCTTTGCAATGGGATGTGCACATCACATAATTGCCATCAGCCACGGTCACTCTCACAGGAGGGCAATGGCTGGATTGATGCCCTGTAGCTTGGACGGTGTGCTCATCTATGAAGCTATAAGTACTATCTGAATCAATCAATATAGATAGCTGCCTTTTATTCACAGTACCACCCACTAGAATAGTGTTTTCACCTTGATTATGACCTGTCAAAGCATTCAGGCACACAACTTGTTGAATCTCCTGTTCTATTACTCCTTCTATCATAACCTCAGGTGGTTCATCTTCGTCCTGGGAAGTGTTAATTTCATTCATGTCAATTTCAGCCTCTATTTCCCCTATCAAACAATTAAGTTTCCTCCTTTTGCATACATGACCAGGCCCATACTTTTCTCCACACTTGAAGCACAAATGATTGGTTTTCCTATACTCATACACCTCCGGGCTGAGTCGGAATGTAGTATTCTTCACATCAGCGTTAGCAAGCCCTCTGTTAACAATCGTATTAGTCACAGGTTGAGCAGATCTGGTACTTGTCTTGTTCCTCCTTTGAGCAGCTTCAATAGCTAGCTCCTGCATCCTAGCCTTTTCAATAGCTATCTTCAATGTAGTAGGTTTAAACAGCTTGACAGCAAATCTGATTTCCTCTTTCAATGCTCCTATGAAACTAGATAGAAAGTGAGCTTCATTTAGTGCAGGATTTCGAATGAGCATTTGAGCCTTAAGGTCCTCAAACCTCCCAAGGAATTCATCAACAGAACCTACTTGGCTCAATTTATTAAATTCCTCAACCACATCTTCCACCAGTATGTCACCAAAACGACTGATCATTTCCTTCTTGAACTCGACCCAAGTGAATAGCCCTATACTCAATACCAACGACTGATACCATACCTCAGCCAATCCATTCAAATAAAAAACAGCAGATTTCACCTTCCGTTCATCAAGTATTCTATATTGCTCAAAGTATTTCTTGCATTTTCGGATCCATACCTTAGGTTCCTCACCTTCAAAAGAGGGCAATTCCCATTTCGGTGGTTGGATAGGAGGTTGTTGGGGCCGATTTCTATTATCCTGAGTTGGATTTGGAAGTAACCCTCCTCCAATGTTTGGACCAGCAGGAGCTTTTTCTAATGCACCCAGCTTGTCTAGAATAAGCTCCAACGTGCCTTGAATTCCGACTTGTGTATTGCGTGCCTCTTGTTGAGAACTCAGTAGATCTGTCAAAATTTCTTCATGACGAGTGAGCTTGTCCTCAATTACCTTCCAGCGAGTCCCTTCTGCCATTTCTTACCCATAGGTCGCACAATCGATGCTCTGATACCAATTGTTATGATCTCAATCGAGATCAAAATTCAAATGCAAAAATTAACAATCAACTCAACACCTTTTTTGGGAATTTTCTGTGATTTATCAAAAACAGAGAAATGATACTCAATTGAACAAGGAAATTCTAGCTAGAAGAAGAAACTATCTATAGTGAGCTCCATATTCGAGACTTGATCTGCAGAAGAGGAAGAAGAGAGAAGAAGATCAGATTTGGATGAGAAGAGAAAAAAACTTGAGAGGAAGAAGAGAGCACGAGGAGAGAATTGAAAATTACCTGATTTCAGTTAGTCCTCTCTCTCCTCTGTGATGTGTATATATAACCATTTGTCCATGTGGCACGATCTCGTCCCTTCAGCTTTATTTAAATGAATTGAATCTCGGCCCTTCAATCTTTTAATTTCACTGTTAATGGCTTATACTCTTTCCCTAGTTCGAATCTTGACAACAACATATTATAAGCTAGGATGAAGATCATAACATGGTGATATTAGCTCTTCAGAGCTCAACGTGCACAAATTGGGGGTTTATCAGTTACATCTCTCAAAATTGATCGAGCCAAGATTATGTTTCAGTCTTGGGGATTACCTTGATTGGATATGTCAGAAGAAGGATATGAGATGAAGAAATCCTCATAGGGTTGGATCCATGGCATTCGTGAGAACTTTTGAATTCCCAAGTGGATACCTCCCAAGCTCATGACTCTTTTTATCGCCTTTTCATCAAAGAAAAATAGTCGGAGAAGCTCGACGCTAGTCGGAGAGAAAGCGGATTAGCTTGGACTAACACTGAAGGAGAAGACTTCCCACTTCCAGTTTATTGTGTCAATACAAGATGTGGTATTATGTATTTGGGCTTGGGTCACTATTGGATCCAAGCCATCATATTTTTTGTTCTTTTTTGAATAATTAAATGTGCTTGTCCCACACTTTAAATTTGATGAAAAAGAGAAAAATGTTGAAAAGTATAATAATATTATTATGAATCTAATGCATTTGGTGAATATTCATCCAAGGAGTGTTATCTTACACTCTGATTGGATCATTGTTACTCATTGTATTGTATTGTATCGTTATCATACCTACAATGTTTGTTTTGATTGTTACTTAAAATGTATTGTATTGTATTGTTAAATTTCATTTTTACGTAACAATGAAAATTTCCATTTTATGGAACAACCGATTTGGTGTGTTACCATTGTTACTTAATTTCTTTTTCCAATTATATCTTACTTAATATTTCATAATACTAGTTTACCCTTTATCCTATATTATTTAAGTCTAGTCAAACCTCCTACCCTAGAATACTTAAGGATATTTTAGTAAATTTATAAATTACAATACACAATCAAAACAAACAATAAAAATATTATTAAACAACAACAAACAATACAGTCTAGCCAAACATTGTATTAACCATAGAGTACAGTACAATAGAGTACAATACAATATAGTACATTATGAAACAACGGGTAACAATAATCCAAACAGAGTGTTATACATGTACGTAATTAATATTACACTTATATTAATAGGCACAACTTTATGGAAAGAAGGTATTTAGCGGGAAGGTGAAATGGTAGTACGTATGGAAATTAATTAAGAAGATGCATGAGAGACGTACGGTTAGGTAGTTGGTTGGAAGAAAACAAGGCCAATGATTTGTTTATTATAATATGATAATGTGTGTATGGTTCGAAAATAAAAAAATAGAGAAACTTTATAGCTTGTCCATTCACTTATTTATAAGGATCCCCGTTTGTTTCGTGCAGAGTTGTTAGGTAATTTAAGAGAAAACTCCTCCATATTTTCTTATTGTCCCTGCCATTTCTTTTTGTCACTGGTAATCATGAATACCCTTCACCCTACGTAAATTTTCTTTTCTTTTTATTTATCATTATATATATGTATATATATATATGTACTCACCTCAACATATAAATTGTAACTTCCTTGTTGTTGCTACTATCAACTTTGAACATATATGTTTTTTATTTAATTTGAACATTGGGTTTTTCTTATATTTCATAATGTAAAGTTTAATGACATTGTACTGTTCGTTTCCCTTTAATTCTTCTTTCACTACAAATTAAACCTGATTTGCCTCTTCTTTTTTTTTGTATTACTAAATGAATTTCAATTGATATTGTGTAATACACTTTGGTTTCTGCGCGCTAATGTTTTGAAATTTATTCCTCAGTTTGATTTAATAGGTGTACGCATTCAGCAAGAGAGTAAATTCTATAAATTGACACAATTATTTTTTGACCTGCAATCATGAGTGGCAAAATGTCAATAGGACCTCTTGAACGACCACTCAGGCCAAGTAAGCTACCCTTAATCTTGAACTGGAGGTTGAAATCGATGAAATTGTCTTGGATTTAGAATCTTGTTAGACGATGTGTAAAATATATTTCATAATGTTGTGTACAGGTATGGAAAAGATTGATATTGAAAACACCGAGGAGGATAAGAAGCCAAGGCTTGGGTCATTCAAGAAAAAGGCACTTAATGCCTCCAACAAATTTAGACAATCTTTAAAAAAAACTGGCCGTAGAAATAGTAGGGTCATGTCTGTTGTGTTTGAGGATGAGCATGATGCCGAGGAATCAAAGTCAGTTGATGCCTTTCGTCAAGCACTTATATTGGATGAATTACTTCCTTCACAACATGACGATTATCATATGATGCTAAGGTGAATTCATTGTCAATAAATTCACATGTGATGCGATGCCTGATGATCACAAGTGTATTTGTACTTGATACAGGTTTTTGAAGGCCAGGAAATTTGAATTAGAGAAATCAAAGCAGATGTGGTCTGATATGATTAATTGGAGGAAGGAATTTGGTGCAGACGCTATCATGCAGGTACTTTTGAAATACTCAGTAACTCAAAAATATTCACGAAATTTGAATTAGATAAATCAAGTTTTATTACCTCTTTCTTAGGACTTTGAGTTCAAGGAAAAGGAGGAAGTCGTCAAATACTATCCTCAAGGACATCATGGAGTTGACAAAGAAGGAAGACCAGTTTATATTGAAAGAATTGGTCAAGTAGATTCTACCAAGCTCCTACAAGTCACAACAATGGACCGATATCTTAAGTACCATGTGCAGGAGTTTGAGAGGACGTTCAACGACAAATTGCCAGCTTGCTCCATTGCAGCAAAAAAACATATTGATACAAGCACAACAATTTTGGATGTGCAAGGAGTGGTATGTTTGGATATTTTATAACACAATTAGATAAGAAAAGAAATCTATTTCTTCCATAGGAAGTTTATAGCAATTACTAACTTAATTTACATCAATAATGCCTCAGGGACTTAAAAATTTCAACAAATCAGCAAGAGAACTTCTTCAATGCCTCCAAGGTGTTGATGGCAACAATTATCCAGAGGTACTTGTTCTCTCGCTCGGCTGAAGCCATTTGACATACTTTTTGATAAAAAATTTCAAGTTTGTATTGCTTACATGAATATTTTTATCCACTGTTTAGAGCTTGTGTCGTATGTATATCATCAATGCTGGTTCTGGATTCAGGCTATTATGGAACTCTGTTAAGTCATTCCTTGACCCCAAGACAACCGCAAAGATCAACGTAAGCTTAAATTCATCTTCAATCAGAATAGACTGCCCTTATGATTTTCATAGGAATAACAAATTCATGCTTCTTATTTGTTAGGTTCTTGGTAACAAATACCAGAGCAAGTTGCTTGAAATAATTGATGCCAGGTAAATACAGGTGAACTTAAATATTCTCTTCCGCTTTCTGAGATTTCAAGTATACCTCCAACTAATGTGCAACTTTGATTCTAGTAAAAATAAAATTATGACAAAATAAGATTATCTATTTAGTATGAATTTTGCATGACTAACTAAAGTTCATATATAGAGGCTAAAGAGAGTTGTTTGTCACTGCCTTGCATCAGCGAACTTCCAGAGTTCTTAGGCGGTACTTGCACTTGTGAGGACAAAGGAGGATGTATGCTTTCTGATAAAGGGCCATGGAATGATCCAGAAATAATGAAGGTTAATTACATCCCTGCATGTTCAAGTTTTTTAGTACATTTGAACGATGCAATTGCCATTTCCATTGATACATGATTAATTTATGCCAGATGGTTCACAGTGGTATGCATAAATGCACAAAGAAAACTTCCATTCCAGTTGATGAGAAAACAATTTCAGAGGATGGGAATGCCAAGCCAAAGGTGCCTCATCGATCTTCCATATTTGTTGTTTTCTGATTCTTTATAATAATATTTTAGTGAAGTGATTTCAATACATGTTGTAGGACGCAAAGAAGAGCAATTCTATTAATATGAGAACTGCATCTTCCAAGATCCAGAGGGATCATGTATCACCTACACAGCTCTCCACTGTCCACGAGGAAGTAAGGTTCTTCTTCATCCACCACATCTTAGAATAGAATCCACATGAAATGAGCTTGAGCTTGACTAGAATTAAAGCATACTAATGCATTTGCTTATTTCCTATAAATTGAAATGTTTTTATAGGATGATATAAATAAGAAGCATCCTAGTGCATATGATCGTGATAAATACATCCCTGTTGTTGACAAAGTAATTGATCCAACTATTCCTAAAGCTAACAAAGCCGACAACTACGCCATTGCTAAAGGTACACTTCTCATTGAATAAGAAGAATCTGGTTTTGCTTTCAGTGTTTTGTAGTATTAACTATTACATATATTCCCTGTTTTCAGCTTCAGATTTCTTACCCATGCATGATATTTCTAAGTCCCCCGATGGATTTAGCAACCACCTTTTCACAGGAGTGATGACATTTGTGATGGGTGTGGTGACAATGGTGCGAATGACACGCAACATGCCAAGAAAGCTTACAGATTCGACTCTCTTGTCAGGTTCTCTAAAAGGAGTTGATATGCATGTTAAACCAGTACATGGTCAAGAATATCGGTTGAGTGGACCTGCCATCTCGAATAATGAGTACTTCAGCATGATGAAGCGCATGGGAGAGCTAGAGGAGAAGGTTATTAGTCTTAGCAACAAGCCTAGTTCCTTACCACCGGAAAAAGAGGAAATGCTTAACAATGTCATGAGTCATGTTGATAAATTGGAGCAAGAGCTTTGTGCAACCAAAATGGTATTTTAATTATTTACTTGTCTTGATGGGTGTATCATTTATTAATATGCATGAGGGGCTGGTAAGACGACTAATATATTATTATTGGCAGGCACTTGAGACAGCCCTTTCCCGTCAAGAGGAGCTCTTAGCCTACATTGAGAAGAAGAAGAAAAAAAAGAATTTCTTTGGTTTTTAAGGCAACACACACAAGAAATAATGTTGTTTGAATGGCATATGACTCAAAGCTTATTTAAATTCCGCATCTGCAAATTGCAATGCAAGTTAATATGAGCTACTGTATATGATCTGATCTGAGCAGGCTACTGCTTCTTTTAGATTTTCGTTCAGCAACAATTACTTCTTAATTTGCGGCTTGCATTTTTGCTTCTAATTAGTTTTCTGTGTATATATGATGGATAAGAGCAGTTTGCATTAGTTCTAATTCATATTCTTGCCTTACCTTTCTTCTTTAACATACTTTCCCATCTTGCTTCCTTCTCCTCTGTCAAAATATAATACTGAAGCCTGGACATAATGAAAACTAAACAGGAAAAATAATACAAGAGCTAGGTCGCAAATTATCACACTTCCATCGTCTCAGAAACAAATTATTACACGATACATTTTCAACAGATACAAATATGTGGTACTGAATTTTCAAAAATCCCCACTGCAGTTGGTGCCAACAACATCCAAATATTTGTTTATCCCTAAAATGGTATGTCAAATAGAGTACATATGCATCCATGTCTAATGACACTACACCAAATATCATCTTTATATAGTCACAATTAATTAATAGTAATAAACGTAAGTGCCAGTAAATTTGTTATTTTAACGGCAATTAATACACTTTGTAAATGTTCCTAAAGCCTATAATGATATTGGATCTAATGACAATTAACTAATGTCGGAAAAACTTTAGTACTCATTGTTAATGTGTATATTTATTGCCCGCTAAAAATTGTTTTTGTTGTAGAGTCAAACATATTATTACTTACTCTTATTTAGAAATGAGAGTGTGTACTAACACTGCACTCTAGAGTTGTACAAGAAGCTTTGTTAGTTGTACTAAATTGAAAATTCTCAATTTCACCCCTTCTTTTTCCTATATTGATGGTCTGTATTGATTTTTTGGTCCTTCTCCTTTGAACATGTGTACTTTAAAGTGTTCTTCTTTCGTTTTCATTCTCAAATCCTCTGTTCCTTGAAATTTTAGAATATATTCGTTTGACATAGCTGAATATTGAGGAAAGAAAATTTCTGAATTAACCTTGGTTTATCATTTATACATTTCAATCATCACGGAATAAATTTCTGAATTAACCTTGATTTATCATTTTACACAGTTTATTCATCACGGAATAACCTCTGAAGTTATCTTTAGCTTTCTATTTTTTTCGTTTTAGTTTAGTTGTTTAGGGATAAGAATTGTTCATATTTGATTTTACTCTTCGTGTTTTATTGATGGAATCTATGTACTTTTGGTGTTGTTATGAAATCTGAAGGAAGAACTTCTTACACTACTAAAGTGTTTGATGAAATGTCCAAAACAATTAAGCAGTTTTATGTTTTAAATGTTAAGATGATCTTACTTCTGGATAACTAATCTTGCACATGATTTATGCACCTACATAAGTCTTAAAAATTATGTAAACAAGCCTTACCAAGAATACATCATCAATTATATAATTTATATGTTATTTATTGAGTAGGCGTTAATGTTTAAGAGAGTGTTTGATTTGACGTAAAAGTTGGTCAAATCTACATTTAAGTCGGTTTTTAACTTCTGGAAGTTTTTGGCAAATATAAAAAATAACTTAAATAAGTCAAAAATGACTTAAAATAGTCAAAAATCAAAAGTAGGTCCGTCTCGCCCTACTTTTTATTTTTTGACTTAAAAGTCATTTCAGATTGACTTTTTATTATTGACTTAAAAACTAAGTACTTTTTTAAGTCAATCCAAACGAACTCTAAGTCATTCAAATGAAGACGTTGAAAATATTTGATGATGTAAATACGGATAAATGAATTTTAGTTTTAGCTTAAAATATTGAGATGTAATTGTATGATCTTTTTTAAAAAATAAAATGAACTTTCAGTTTTTTTTTCTTCTCAAAATGGTGACTTCGTGGAAAGTCGGTGAGATGCACTCCTACACATACTATGAAATAATTATAACATTTACTATTTGTATTTGGCGTATATATCAAAATTTTAGTCACATATATCTATTAACATTGTGAAGTATGTAAAAGTCATATTTATTTTAAGATTTATTATACGAAGGTTTGTCAAAGCAATAGATAATTTTGTTGACTTTATCAAATTTCTTTATATTTAAATTTTGCCGTTAATTAAATTTTAGCAGAGGAAAAATATGCAAATCACATCACATAATTGTTCTAAAATGGCAGGTAGTTGAAGTGTGCTTTTTGGTATAGCAAATAAATGTACGAGCAAGGAAAAAAATTAGAAAAGTCAGACACTAATCGTTTTAAGAAATAAAAATTGATTGAGCCAAAAAAATTGTAAAGACAATATACAATCTATGTGATAAGATCCAGTGGTAGCAACACATATTACTTTGGTCTGTACATTTGATTATGTCAACATACATATTTGAAAACGTATCTATCATAGCTTTATCATTTTTGTATATATGTCTTCTGCTTTATCATTTTTGTATTTATGTCTTCTGCCTGTGTCAATGATACTAGCATATAAGCTTATCCTTCATCACCAAATGACAATGTAGAGCATCAACTACTTGAGAATATGAATTGACACGGGCCATGCCCATCTAGTAGAACATAAGTTCTTCACAAAAAAATACCATATAACTCGTGATATGTGTAATGTATAGCCTTATAACAAGGAGTGTATGATACGAGTTGTTAGTGTAACATATTAATATTAATAAAAACGCATCCTTTGCATTGCCACATTGTGTTTTTTTCCGTTGGGCATTGCATCCTTTCCTTACTGTCATTTGTGTGTAACATTTAGTGGCATATATATGTTATATATATATGTTATAATCATCTAATAATTGTGCAGTATTTGGTTTTGTAGATTAATGGCATTATATACATTATTTATCCTTACTAGTTAGTGGTTAATTGTGCCCATTAGTGTTAGTAGTTTTTAGTAAGTTATGTAATTTTTAGACCATTCATTTACCCATATTATTACCCACATTTTTCTTATTTATTTCAAGGAAGAATTCTTCACGTATAAATATACATAATCTTACTTTGTTTTGGGGATAAGAAATGTACAAGAAAATATAGTGGAAGGATGATGAGAAATATTATATTGAGGCTAATGTAGTGAAAGAGATGGTTGAAACAAGCAAAAATATTCTAAATCTTCAACTAATTCATTTTATAAAAGAGAGTAATTTTATGCTGAAGGAAAGTGTTTTTTTTTTTGTGAAGCTTTGGACACTTCAGCTAATCCAAAATTATTTGAGTTGTACAACATTGTTGGGTTGTATCTTGGATGGGACTAGTCGACAATTATATTGTTGAATCGGTTTAGATTATACCATAGTGGACTTGACCTCCTTAAAGAGAGCGAGATATATGTTGGGATATATACTATTAACCATATGTTAAGATATAATATTTATTATAGAATAAATATTTGCTCAGTTTTAATAGATCATATATTCGTTTATGGTGTCTATTTACTTATATAGTAGATGATTTAGTGTGTAGAGTTTTAGCTTATACACAGAGGATTAAATCATCGGTTCTTATAAGTATAAAGTTTTTTGTTCACAATCTAGGATGGAAATTGGACATGCCATCGGGTACGATTGTAGCACAAGATTATATGTAATTTATCCTGATTATGGGAACGGTATAGTTCCAACTTCTTGTGCTAGTACATTTTGTATGTATTGAACGGGACCGAGTAGAGATAGTTGTTTTAGACTGACTGACAAAAACATATTCTCTAAACTATTAAATGTACTTATATTCTTAATCCTGATATAACTATTATGATCTGTACATATTAATTATCATTTTGATTTATTAAAAGGTGAGATTCTGAGATGGGTCAATATGCCTGGTAAGTTGGATGATAATAATATATATTGGTGAAATAATAAGTTAGTTGATGGAATCCATGCCTCGTTATAGAGATTGATTGATATGCCTTTTTGAGAAACTTATAAGTTTTCATCGTGTCAAATCTTGCAAGTGGATTTATGAATCCGACACAAAAGTAGTGCTCTAAAGGAAATTAATCATTAAATTAAATTCGTCAGTAATTTAATTTATTGATTAGTATCTGAAATCTTAACATGGGGAATTACATAAGTGTTTAATGGGGAATTACAAAATATAAATAGAGGAGTGCAATTACGAATTTCTAGTGGAATGATTTGTAATTTATTATGGTAAGAATAAATTCAAATTAATTATTTGAATTATTTCCATAATAGGAAGCCTCAATAATTAATTATGTGGTCACTCCAGTGCCCATATATAACTAGAACTCAGAATCCTATTTCTATGGAAAAAGGAAGAATAATATGGTTTTTTCTAGTCTTCTAGAAAAACTAGGTTTTCTAGTCCTTTTTGGATTAGGAAGAAATCTCTATAAATAGGGATTCTCCTAACCTAGAAAAGAGAGGAATTTAGTTTTCTATTCGATACTTGCCCACCCAAGTATTGAGAGAGTTCGAATGTGAACTTAGGATCACTGTAGAAGACCATAGCTATTATTTTTCTCGTAGATTTGCTTGGAGGTTTGTCTATCTTGGAGATTTGGTTGGAGGTATCTGCTCACACTTCAAGAGGTATTTATCGAATTAAATTTCAGCAAGTTTATGTTTTCTAACATGATTATGTGTTCTAGCATAAACAATATTGGTTATCTATTATTCATGTAAGCAAAAAGATTCTGATATGCTTCCGTTGTGCATATATGTTTTCCAACAATATATGCACCTTAGCCTGAATGATTTGTTTATTCATTTTGTAATTTTATTTTAACTGTAATTTTTTAAATTTGTGGTATATTACACCAACAATTTTAACGAGATTTAATTTTTGTTACAGTTTGAAAAATGTGGATATAAAGATAGTAGACTTCAACATCATTTCGCTCAACGACGCTCTTCAAGAGAAGAAAGAGAAAAGTTGTACAGGTGAAGTATTTTCTTACCTGCTTAATTCATGCAGATAAAAGGTAAATAAACTTCTTACGCAATTTTTTTCACAAATAATGCGATATTTATTTTTATGGAACAAAATTGATATTTAAACTTTTATAATAGTGGGAGTTCATGAAATTTTAAAATCACTCTGAAAATGTGATTTTTGCATCTTTGAGTAATGAATTAAAATAGATTAATCTTTAAAAAATTACATGTTATTGTTCACATGTGCTTTGATGATCTTTGACTCTAACATGAGCATTACCGAAGAAATTATGAAAAACATGTTGAATAGTCATTTTAACATCAAATATTTGGGTGAGATAAATTTCATTCTTGAAATGAAAAATAACATAATACTTGTGATGAATTTTTTTCTTGCCAAGTCAGATTATGCTGAAAAAATTGTGAAATACAATTTTGTTGGTTGTGTGAATCTTGCAATCATTTTGGTTCAATTGTGTGAAAATGATGTGGCAAATAAAAAAGGTGCTTGTTAGCCTAATAAAAAATAGGGGAAAAGGTCTGAAATATATCCGAACTTTGACCAAAATTACTGTAACAATCTCAAACTTTGGCCCGGACCTATTACCCCCATCCACTATTTAATAGTGTATTTTAAAGATATATAAGTGTCAAGTTGGACAAGTTACTATTTATAATGATGCAATATTTATGATGTTCAGGTGGGCACCTATATATCTTTAAAATACACTATTAAATAATGCATCGGGGTAATAGGTCCTGCCCAAAGTTTGAAATTGTTACAGCAATTTCGGTCAAAGTTTGGATATATTTCGAACCTTTTCCCTAATATGAGATATGTAACTAACAACTTGACTTGATGTTGCGTTTGCAGTAAAAATATTTAGTAGGTATAAGCAAATTATATGGAAAATTTTGTGCTATTTTTTGGAAATGAGAAAAGCAAATTAAATTATTTGCTAATTGTACTTTGGAGGTTGAAGTAAAAAAAAATTTAGCTTCAACTAGAGATAAAGTGGATTGATTTTATTGTATTAAACACTTTATTTTGAGAAATTAATTTTTCTAATTTTGATTAATTATGATATCACCAATATTATTGGTAGAATACATATTGATGAAATAATATTGATCACTGCTATACCATCAATATTAATTATATTAAAACTTGTGATAACCAAGTAGATTCATAAACTAAGGTATTAGCAAGATAAAAGGTCCAAATCACATCGAGTGGGATGAAATTGAAGCTCATAAGTTGTCAAGACCCAACCTACCGATTCATGTGGACACCTACTCTGGCACCTAGATAGGAGAACCCTAACCCCCAAACAGGGACATTAACTGCGGAAGTGAACAAACTTAAACTAACGCCCTATTTACATATAGCAAAACCATTAACTTTACTTTAAAATAGGGTATGTTTAGTAAGAATTACATTAAACTCTCCTCAAAGAACTAGTCAAAATAGTTAAAGAAGCTTCTAAGAGAGTACAAAATTATGGGGAAAAAATACAACACAGCTCCTACCATAAGGAAAGAGGAGTAGAAGTTGTCAGCGATCGTGATCCTTTTCTCCTATGAAACATTACTGAATCCTGCAACCACACTATGCCGAGTGACATAACAATAGTAATATCAGTACAAACAACATGTATTAGTAGGCATCAACAGTTGATCCGAATCTACCATATAATATTATGCAAATAATCAAAAAAATATGAAACTTGGAGATAAAATTAGGATCATGACCCTCTCAATCGCCACTATTACCCCACATAGAATTACCTTGGAACTCATATGCCCTATCACAAATCACCCACTTCCTTTCGATGACAACTCCACCATCTAGGCCATCCCACCCTCATATTAGATCATTACCTAACCCTTCTATCATATAGAGATGTCATGGATACAAGTCCACTATAAACTCCGTTAAACAAACTACTATTCTCCCTCAAACTCTCATGCCAACACCCTGACCCTTAACCAATTTATCAAATAGATAACATATAATTTTATAATTTTAATCGCTGTCAGAAACATAAGTTTGACTCCAAGTCCCCACTCAAACTTAACATTTACAATTCACATGGTCCACAATATTTTTATACTATTTAGTATGCACTCCTAGCCTACACAAGAACCATCCTAGCATTTAAATACACTAGATTGGACCAGCAGGGACCAAAATGTGATAATTATAACATAATAAATATGCTTGATCTACTCATAGAACCAATATGTAATTATCACATCACGATGAATTAAACCTGGTTCTCTCATTAAACCCACACACAAAATCTTAGGGTACTAGGTGTGGTACGTGTGTCAATTAGTAGTATATATAGTGGTACCCAAGCCAACCATGTATGAATATTCACGTACCAAACGTGGTACCCGAGCCAACCATTAGTATATACTAGGAATGTACCCGAGCCAACCATGCGGATACACGAGGAAACTATCAATTACACAACACAGTCACAATTATAATCACGATGAACATAAATCACACTTTTACACCAATTTAACACATTCCTAGCATGTGATTGATAACCATATGACGTGAAGGGATCAAAATCCATCACCTACTGGACAAGAATCTTTTCGAAACAATTCTTGATCATAAACCGATTACCCACAATCACTTATCCCAGAATAACACCTAACATTTATCACAAAATCATTATTAACTAAGCAAATCTCTCCTCAAAGTAAACCACAACTAACAACAAATTTGACCTTCCAGACTCCATTCTTGAAGGCCTATACATGCAATCTCTCGACACCCTACAATAAATTATGGAAATAAAGGCAGGTCTGACTACTCACTTATGAAGAAACCTAGGCTACCTAGATGCCAAACAACTGCAGAAGAACTCTGAATACAAAATGTTGGCTTCGTGGGGCTGAGTGTTGATGGGCGTAGATAAAAAATCCATAGGTTTTAACCTTTTTGCGCTGAAATCTCTCCCGTCCATTAGTCTTGAGCTTATAGTGGCATAGGGAAATTTTTGGAGTAACCCTCGTCTATTCTCTCAATGGAAAGTGAGAGAAAAAATAAAAGGCATCGAGCTTTCTAGGGTCTAATTCCATCAACCACGCTATAGAGGCCATGTAGGCACACTCTATTGAGGTTCCTCCATAGTAGGTTATTTCCCTCTATAATGGGTTGACGTCATCTTGGATCAATTCAAATTATTAGACTTTCATCGTGCACCCTAATTTTTAAATTGACACCATATTTCAAGAATTTCTGGGTTCCGTATGAGGTTTCTTTAAATAATGATGATTCAGGACATTATAATAGATATCAATTTACCCATTGTTCGTTCCTGAATGAATTTTAGGGTGAAAGAGAGAACAAGTCGGTCAAGAAAGGTCATCGTCCCCAAGTAGTAGAGTACTTTAGGAACACTTATCTAAAATAAAAATTGGTAAAAATAGGATTTTTGGGGCAAGGGGCACCATTGATTCACCCCTTTGAAGGTTGGGGACGATGAAAGATGCTATAGTGGATGGATTCCCTCTATGAGAATTGAGAGACCATGTTACAGTAGCAGGTTGTGGACAATAGACTCCTAGTCTAGCCAAAAGCTGATTTTCACTGAAAACCCTTCTAATTATATTTTATGGCATCTAATATGAAAATTCATGTATTTGTAGGTTCAACAATCAAATGGCTTCCAAGTAGGGATTAAGTTATTTCTACGAGAGATTCCCTGATGAAGCTAGTTTAGAGCGGTTTATGGAATACCAGAAAATGGGATTTTTCTTTTAGAGGGCATTCTGCATGCAGGGAAGAGAGGAGAAATAAGGTGCTTTCTACAACCAAATCTATGAGTTTAGTTGGGGTCCATTGGTGAGGTTGTTTGTACTGCCTGCTTAGGTTGGGTGAGGGAATTCTTTAACCTACTCTCAATGTTCCTTTAGGGTTCCCGTACCATTTTCTTCACATCCAAGGGGTGGAGGTCACCGGGCCGTCCAGATCTTGAATGAGGTTTTACGGTGCTCGATGATTCCAACTATGAATACGAGGCTAAGGTGAAGGAAATGGATATGAGGTAGCTATGGGACTCACTGGTCGACAAAGGAAACTCGGGTAAGGTCTTTTGGCCCACTACTAAGGGAATTATTAATGCTTACTTTTCTACAGATGCATGAAGGTGGCTGGAACCTCTAGGCCTAAAGATTTGCCCATCAGAAACCTGACTGATGTGACTTATTCCCAAGCCATAATGGTGGAATGTCCTATCAGATGGATCCTGCTAAGTGTAGAGGCACAAATATTGTCTAAATGGAAGGAATTATACAGGGATAACGAGAAGGACCTATTCCTTCCTAGGATGATGTATGTACTTTGCATACAGGTAGGGGTACCTTAGGATGATATCGATAGGATCACAAAGATGGAACCACAATTCAATCCCTTACTGGTGAGGAAGTTATCTATCACATAATAGAAGAAGAAAAGTGTACACGAGGCATAGTGAAGTCGTGCCACAGTAGGTTTGGGCGAAGAGGATGATGGTGATAATGAGGATGATACCTTTTCTTCCCAGTCCCAGGACCCACTTTCTAGAATTCAATGTTTTATAGGGAACTTGTTTGGTAGAGGAAGAAGAACATTGAGCAGGACCATCTACTAGACAGGATGCGCAAGACCATCAAGATAATTTTCACTAGTGTTACCCCCTAGAAGTATATCTCCCCACTCACACCGAAGTCTTTTTGGGAGTTCCCTTTCTTGAACGAAGCGTGGGCGAGTTAGCGTCCCCAAAGGATCTTCAGTCTGATTAAGACACTTTCCCCTCCCTTTGGATATGTTTAAGACTTGATTTAGGTTTTCCCCATTTTTTTAGAAAGACATCTTTCGTTTTCCATCTTTTCCTATGTTTTTAATAGTATGTGGATGTATGTTTTGAACTCTCTACC
Organism: Solanum chiquidenum; assembly: GCA_029582725.1. Taxonomy (NCBI): domain Eukaryota; kingdom Viridiplantae; phylum Streptophyta; class Magnoliopsida; order Solanales; family Solanaceae; genus Solanum; species Solanum chiquidenum. The sequence goes on from JAJOOS010004008.1 coordinate 94,086, forward strand.
TACTGGTAATTAAATTTATGGTTGTTTTTAGTACATCTCTTGTAATACCTCGTGTCACTCCTCGAGCTACACCCTAGATGTGGCTGACACTGGGGAACCATTGTTGATCTTCAAGAGAACCTTGGTCTGGCTGACTACTTAGCGGAAGACTAACTCAAGAAAAATTAAGCTTTAAAATATAATTTGAATTCAAAAGTCTCAAAACTTCTCAAAACTCAAACTATCTCAAAATAGTGTACTCAAAATTGTCTGAAAATACTCTGAATATAATGATACATTGTCAAAATAGTTAAAAGGAAATACTGGCAGAAACTCAACATTAACTATCTATGAAACCTTTATAGTTCAACATGGATGTCGGGACAAGACCCATGACACCTCAAAACTACTAAACTAAAAGACAAGAGTGGAGTCCTTCGAAATGCAACGAAGGCTCACCAAAGCTAGCAAGAATTGCAAAGTGATCTTAATGGAGCCCCTATTATTGAACCTGAACACCTATATTTGCATCATAGAAAGATGCAGGTCTAATGACATTATTACATTCAATGTACGAGTATGTAATAAAGGTTAATGAATAAATAATTAACTGAACTAATAAGGTTGGAAGAATACTCACCTCAACTCAGCTCAATAAAAAGCAATAATACGAGACAAAATATTTAAATCTTCATAAATAAAAGATGATAACTCAACGATGTATATAAAAATACAATAAATTACTCTTTACTCTTATTTGGGAGATTTTATAACTAACAACCATCACTATGAGATACGTGATGATACAACGTCTAGCCATGCTACTAGAATTATCCTATACCTTGTCTGGGTATAGATCACCTTAAATAAGTGGATCCACTAAAGCTCTGCTATAAAGCAATAAGGAGTCATTTAAAAAGTATGATATTTTACCCATGTTGGCTACATGGCTTATGAGGAATGTGAGTTGTCTGAACTCACCCTTTTATCAGTTCTCAATACTACTCCTGACAAATATATATATATTGATGCTCAAATGTATTAAACATACTCTTTTTCAATTTGAGGTAATTGTTCAAAATATCCTCTTCACAGAGGTAACTGCTCTAAAATATATCTAAACTCATTAACTCATTAACTCATTTAGAAATCAAAGTTTCTCTTTTCTCAATGTAAAAATTATACATTTAGAGCCAATAAAGTTCTCTTAAAACTCTTGAAATAACATGTATTTAGGTTGTATTCATGAAAACTATATCCAAAATCATATTGTAATTTGATCGTTGATGACTCGGGAAGTCATACTTCATAAACACGGATGGCATATCTAGATGCAATACTGCTTAAACATTAAGACATACCTGACTGTCATACTAATCATGAATCATACTTCTTTTCTCAATGTGAAAATAGTACTTATGGAACTATTTGTGTTCCCTTAAACTCTTCTCAAAACTCATCTTTGTTTTCTCAGAAAATCAGCTTAAGACCATTGTTTGGTTAAAAAGATTCTCATTAAAAACTAAATAAATGTTTAATTATAACTGCACAATAGGTTTCATTCTGAAAAATGGACATGAAGAATCAACTCGAGAATCTTAATGCAAGATATAGTTACTCAATAATCAGGAAATAGAATTTTGAACTCAACAACGAAACTCATCTCAACAATTATCAAAACTAAGGATGTAACCCAATATTATTCTTTACTGATATGAAGTAGATGTAGGAGTGAGGATGAACTCAGTCCATCACTATGATAGTCTTACATACCTATAAGAACAAAGTTCTTGTAAAAGTTTGAAGAAGAACTTGATTGGAAGACTTGAAACCCTAGCTTTTGTCTTCCTTGCTATTTTCTTGGATATGAAGAGTGGAGAAGAATCTTTGATTGAAACCTTAGGATTATTGAAGGGAATCTTGAACTTGGAGCCTTTAGATGTTGAGAAATAGGAGAAATCCTTCTTGGTGTTCTTGATCTTTGGAAGAATGAGAATTGGGGATTTTGAGAGTTGTTATATGTAATGATGGTATAAGGTTGTAAGATGGACCTAGGCAAGTTAATTTATGGTAAAAGGTTAAGAATACCCTTCTAGGAACATAAGAAAACCATAAAAATCAATGAAAACGACCTTTTAATGAATCATATCAATCAAATCGGCAATCTGGAGGTCTCCTCACCAAAACTACTCATCAGATCATCCATTTAGACGTTAGATCATCCAAATGGACAAAATATTAGGGTTTCTGGGACAATTCAGTGATTCGCCAACCTATTTGGCGGATCGCCAATTGAGCAAGCGAGTTCACCCAATTTCTAAGCCCGGGTATATTCTAGTAAAACAACCATAAATTTTTAATCTGAACTTGGAATAAGGCAAACCCGGCGGTGTTGGAAAGAAGACTCATAGGCCTTTAATTTGATATATATAAGCCACCCAAATCATTATATGCTTAGACATATGAGTGTTTGAAGTTGACCTTTATATGAACTCATGAGAGAGTGTTTGAGGTCCCTTATGTCTCTAGATAACTTTAGATACTCTTGATACACTTTTTAAAGGACCTTAAAACATATGAGCAAGTCGTACATTACCCGATTCAAGCTCATATACTTACGACGAATGATTTAAATTTTAAGAGTAGAGTTGCGAGGCGTTACAGTATGATTTGGGTCTTAGCTTATAAATTTTTGGGCTGTTACAATATCTCTCTCTTGGGATCATTCGTCCTTGAATGACAACTGAACTGAGCATGGAAAGGAAATGAGTTACTCTTACTATCTTTTTGACTTCTGAATTTTCCTACTAACATAGGTGGAACTAATTCATACTAAGAGTTTGGAATTGTCTATAGAACAAATGTTACAAACGATATGGGTTTGAACATAGTCACACTCTATCTATAGTTATTTGACATGAAACGAGGGTGTCTGGGCACAAAGTAAGAATAGGACTACTAGGTCTTAAGCAATACAATTCCTAGCTTTCAAGCCTAGCAACACGTTTAAACCATGCCCTCATTTATTAATACCGCACCTCATTAATTGCAACTCATAACTCCAACAAGGGTTTATAACTACTCTTATCAAGGTCTAAGTTAAACTACATGCTCTTATTATGTTCAATCCTACCTATAAATCACAAGGTGCTAAACATGAGGTGTTTATACTAATCTAAACCACAAGATTCAAATTTTAAACCTCTATAGGGAATCTCATCCCAAGAATACTACTCTTTACTACAACACTCAACCAACCTCGAGTCCTAATCAAGAACAACCTAATGCATTATGCATTCATCCACATTTTATTAAGAACTCCTCATTCTCTCGTCACCTCTACTAATAGGAAACCAACTAATAATCTCATTTACTATTACTAATCGTAAAACCTCATCTCCTTCTTCCTCCATATTTATATGCTTAGATGGAATAATCACACCACTACTACAACAACAAGAAACATCAATCCGTTCTTATCTATCATCAAACAACTACTATTAACAACATCATTCTCCAAATTCATGAAAAGGATCAAAGAAAGAGCTAAGAGTGAAAGATCATCGACACTATTCACTTAAGAAATCTTATATAAGAATATGCATGACATAACATTATATTGCTATCCATTTAGAGTAAATCATGAATTTTTGAGACTGAGCATGAGACGTGAATGCTTAGATAAATAGGTTCATATCAAGAGGTTGATATCTATAACTCTATAGATTAAGATTAAAATAAATGAGCAAAAGGCTTCGTGCCTCATAGTGGGATTGAGTATAGATGTGAATCTATCTGAAGTGAATGAGCATAGGTCATAAACACAATTTTGATATCAGAGGCATCAACTGAATGTTTTAATGACTGAACTTTGAGGAATACGCTAGATTATGAATGTATTTATATATCACTAAAAATCTTTCTAAACACATCACTATTTGATTCTCCACACTGGACTTGTTATCTCATCTTATCATCTCCTCCTTAGGTCTGAAACCGACACTTAAAGCTATGGATCTATTCCATCATCTCTAAACTAGTCTACATTCACTTAACTATAATACTCGGTAAAAGATTATCTCATGGCTATTGAACTCTTCATGTGCAGGTACTAGGGTTCCTTCTAAGAACTCTTTCTAAGATACTTCTCTTAACCTCTTCTTATTGGCTTATAAAGACACTTAGTCTAACTTTTAATAGTCTGACTTCTCCTTCTTAGTCTACTAATACCGCCTAAGTTCATATCTACCTAAATGGAGAAAACTTGAACTATATTTAAGAGGCTCATCACTGGCGATACATGATCCCTTCGACCAAACTCTTAAGGGTAATAAATAATTCTTACATCAGCCTACTCCACATTGAAAACTCAAATATATTATCTAGGCATACATGAAAATTATAAACTTAATTAGGATCTTGTCTGCCTACATGTGATCTTGGGTACACCTCTTAATGCTTTTGCTAATCTAATGACTTAGCCACACTCCATCACTCTCATCTAAGAGTCATAATTCCATACTTGTACCACTCATATTTATCAAAAAGTAACACCTAATCTTCTCACCTACTTTGTGTCTGCAATACCTCGAAACCATATTTAGAAAATGCAGCAGAAAATCACCTGAACCAGGGAACCAAGACAGGGTTCACGGATCGTGATAGGGTCCACGGTCCGTTGACCTGCCCATTGACTTCAGCACCTTCCAGCCGGGGTGGACTACGGAACCCTTCACGGGTCGTGGACCACCTCACAGACCGTACTGGCACTCGTGGTCGCTAGGAAGAGACCACCTGGCCCAGACATCAGACTACGGGACCTTTCACGAGTCGTGGTTCTGAAGACGGGCTGTGTTGGCACCCGTGAAAGGCCACCCCTTGACCAACAGCTACTGGAAAAGGACCACGACCAGCTCCACAGTCCATGGTCCGTTTCACGGGTCGTCAGAGTGGTCGTAGTCAGCTGTGTCAGATTTTTAAGTAGGGTCATTTTGGTCTTTTCCCCTATGCGTTGGACACCTAAACTACGTCTTTTAAACCCTAAACTACGTGGTTTTGGTCAGTTTTAGCCTAGAAACAAAATTAGAACTTACCCTAATCAATCATTCACCAAAATCAAGAGAAACTTTGAGCAAATTAGAGAGAAAAGTCGAGCAGCCCTCCAAGAAAATGCAGAAAGGTTTTCATCAGTTCCAGCCCCAAAATCGAAATATTTCTTCGTGAATTTCATCATCAGGTATGTGGGAATTCACTAGTGAGTTCCTTTCACCCATTAGGTCCCTAGAATTCAGTCAGATTCTTGATTACCTTTATAATATCTAGACCTAGGGTTTCTAGAATTTCAGCAGATCATTATGAATTAGTTACTTCAATGTTCCATATCAAATTACTATGATTTTAGTATTGTTTTGCGTGGAATTCTTCATGAATTCAGAACCCTAGCTATGTAGTTCTTTTAGTTCATGAATTACACATGCTATGTCAGATATTACATATATACATGTCTCATATTGAATGTTTCATTATCAGTATATTAATGTCACATTTTGCGTTAGCATGTCAGTACTTTGGGCTATCTAGTATTACATAAATTCAATCATAAATTGTTAATTTCATAATCAATTAGGAGTAGCTTAATACCAATTGGACTAGGATCAATCACCCTCAAGTCCTCTCTGTGGGCATCATTTCAGTGATAACGCCAGTCATGCCTTTATACCTCTGGCAGGGTATATTGGGTCCTCTCGATGAGGCATATACATCGGACTCCACATTTAGCTCATGTGGTTTTATGTGGGTTATTATTAGCTCCCTTACAGTAAGATTTTATTGCATTGACCATGTTATCAGTTACAATCAGATTTTAGTCTCAACATGTTATAAACTTGGTCATTGCATTAAGTCATTTTATGTTCAGTATTCTCAGTTTAGCATCAGGCTTATCTCTTAGCATTACTCAGATATATGCTTCGGTTCAGTTATGTTATTGTTCAGTTTTACTCTATCATTCATACTCAGTACCTTTCAAGTACTGACGCATACTCTGCGCTACATCTTCTCATGATGTAGGTTCAAGTTCTCAGCTTCCAGGTCACGCATAGATCGGTTCCTGATCTTCAGTTTAACAACATCAATGGTGAGTCCTCATTCTTCGAGATAATTGACATGATTATCTTTTAGTTTTTAGTATTTGCTAGATCTAGCTAGGGCATGTCCCAGCATTACTAGTCAGTAGAGGCTTTATTTCAAACATAGTTAGAATCAACTTTAGTATTTTGACTTTGACTTTTCAGTTGTTGTCAAACTCTCAGTTTTTATATATTCAAACAGTATTGGGTATTCCCCATCATTTCAGTTTATCTTATGATTTAGCTTTCGCATAGTATTTTCTTACTCCAGTTTATTTAGTATGCTTATGATATGCCAGAAAGGTTAGCTTGGGGTCACTCGTGATCCTAAGTTCCGTGTCCGCGTCCTGGGGGTAGCTTCGGGGTGTGACAAACTTGGTATCAGAGCACTAGGTTTAAGAGTTTTAAGATGTCTGAAAAGCCGTACTAAGTAGAGTCATTTTCATGGGTGTGAAGTGCACCACATCTAATGAAAAGGAGGTTGCAAAGTGTTTTAGGAAAACTTCATTTTCTTGTTACTCTTATCGTGCGTAAGGTATGATCCCTCTCTAATACATCGTTATGCGCTGTCAGATCATGCCTCCCTAGAGAGCTTATGGAAGGAATGTGAATGCACGTAACGCTAATGCAGCTCCTCTAGTCCCAGATCAAGAAGTTTTGAATACGGAGTTTTGGAACGCTATTCAACTTTTGGCTCAGAGTGTGACCAACCAGAACAACCAACAAGTTCCAGTTCCTACAAGTTCCTACAAATTCTAGTGGTGGATCAGTGGAGACCAGGGTTCGCAATTTTGTTAGGATGGATTCGCCTGAGTTCTTAGGATCGTAGATTGGTGAGGATGCCCAAAACTTCATAAATGAGGCCAAGAAGATCTTTGGAGTGATGCAAGTGACATGTAAATATAGAGTAGAGTTGGAATCCTGTAAACCTAAGGACGTAGATCATATCTGGTATACTCAATGGAACGAGAACAGAGGTATAGATGCAACTCCTATCACTTGGTAATGCTTTAGTGAGACTTTTTTGGACAGGTTCTTCGCAAGAAAGTTGAGGGAGGCAAAAGCTCAAAAGTTCATGAATTTGAGGCAGGGTAGTATGACAGTCCAAGAGTATGGACTCAAGTTCACGAAACTCTCCAGGTATGCTCCTCACATGGTTGCCGATTCCAAGGCTCAAATGAACAAGTTTCTGTATAGGGTATCTGACCTAGTGAAAGCAGAGTGTAGGAATGCTATGTTACTAGAAAACATGAACATCTCTAGGCTCATGACTTATGCTAAGCAGTTTGAGGGAGATAAGCTTAGGGAACAGGCTAAGGAGATAAGTTCATGCTCAACTATGAGTACTCTCAACAGAAATTGGGTGGTGGAAATCACTCGCAGTTTCAGCAAAAGTCTTCAGCTCCAGCACCTTCATCAGCTAGTGTTCCATCCTCCAAGTTTTGAAATGATCAGAAAGGTAGGGCATCAGGCTCTAAGTCTTAAGGTAGTATTTCAGGCACCATAACCTACCCAACTTGTCCAAAGTGTGGTAAGAACCAACCGGGCGAGTGTCTTACATGAAAAGAATGATATTTTGGGTGTGGTCTGTCTGGTCACAGGTTGAGAGATTGTCCTTCTGCCAAAATAGGGTCAAGGGGGAAATAATGGGATTTTGGTGTCTAAACGACCGTAGTAATGTTGTGGCTCTATTTT